>JBBCBC010000011.1:37512757-37742356 GCA_037126765.1 Stenogyne calaminthoides
TAGAACATATATAATTAATTTTATTAAGTAAATCTAGTTAGCAAGTGCCCGAGAGAATTGATCCTCGGCCAGCGCCTAAGGTCCATGTTGGTCCCCCATGGGAGGCGAATAATTGCCTCAATTAATTGGGAGGCTTGGTGGCTTATATATGAGATGTTTGGTGGGTTAGATGCTGAAATCTCATTTTTAAAAAAAAAATATATTAGGCAATGATTTGAAAGCCGTCTAGCTAATCTTACCATGGTTAATAACATTTGTCCAATCTTTTCTTGGACAGCGGTTTTTTATCAGTATCCAAGCTTGGGCGATTGATGCTTCTAGGCAGTTATAACCTTGCTCTCAATGTCATTTTTCACCGGTATCCAAAGCCCAAATGTGTGTATTAGTGAATATGTGTTATTATAAAGATGAATATATGTTACTTTAAGAGCAATTATGTATATAAAGATGAATATGTGTTATTATCGGAAGCAATTATGTGTTATTACGTGATGATAAAAAAAATATATTTTTATTAACTTTCGATGGTGGTATAATCTAGTGGTTTTTGAGTTTTTTTTTAAGACGGTTGGTCACCGGAGTTAGAAGGGAAGCGGATAAAAAACATAAGGGAAGCGAGATAAAGAAACAAAGGGGAAAGTGAAATAGAGGGATTGTCACTTTCTTCATATAGTTACACATTTCTATTTATAGTAACACATTTATGTATATATAACAACACAAATTTTCAATTCTTCATTTTCTTGTAATATAAAACTATTATGAGAATGTGATTAAACAATTGGATAATTGAAAATAAGTGATATGAAAGTGATGTGGAGAATAGATAGTTAATAAATATTCATCGTGAATGTTCTTATTCTTAAGAAGTACCAAATTCTCGTGCAAGGACGGAGCGAGGAAGAATGCGGAGTACCTTGCCTCCTCCTGATTTTTTTGAAAAATTTAAGGGATTTTTTAATTAAATTATATTTATAATAAAATAATATTTAATCACATATATATGTTTGAACAAATCTGAGTTGTTATACTTGAACTTGACAGTTAACTAGGGAATTTTATCATTGATGTGTGTTCGGATGGAAACTTATCTACAGTCGCTCTGGAATAAGAGGTCTTGCTCGAAAGATGAGTGCTACAACAAATAATTAATATTGTATTCCCATTAGTTTATTTTCTTGTTAAGTTTTTATTGATCTTACACGTTGCAAACTATAGTGGGATGATCATTTTCAGCAATTAAACTCATCAAAAGTTCACTACTTAATCGAACGGGAGACAAATTTTGAATGATTATTTGCTTGTATATATTTAAAAAAAAAATCTGAAAATAAGTAACAAATCTATCATGCAACACTTCAAACACATGAAGTGTAGAAAACGAATGTTATAATTTAGATATATTAAGTTTTTATTTTTTAAATGTGCATATTTTTAGATATAATCAATTTTAACATTTGATTATATCTAAATTTTATTTTCATACTTTTTTCAATACTATTAACTTGGGGGTGTCTTTTAAGGACAATAATTTTATGGGCTTGTAAATGTAGGACAATATGTTTTAAAATTTGTCATATTTTAAAATTTGTAGATGTGGGACAATCGAGCCCCAATAAGTCCAAACTGAAAGAAATTTTGCAAAATTGTCCTAAATTCTGATTTTGAAAACATAATGTACTATATTCACAAGTTAAATAAATATGTAAATATAGAAAAATCGCACAACTAATGTGATATTTTAGTCCAATTTGGACTTATTAGGTACTCTATTGTTTGTATACTTAGGGCTATGTTTGTTTAGAATTTTGAGGGATTTGAAAATCTTGTAGAGGAATTTGAAAGGATTTGGTATACAGTAAAAAATGTATTTGTATTTTGTATATGTTTGAGAGTGTGGATTTTGTAGAATTTAATAAAGTAGGATTTTGAAAAAAGTAAATGATAGAAATAATATTATATTATAAAAATAAATATAGAAATGATTGAATGATTATGTAATGATAATAAAATAAAAAAGTAGGAGAGAGAGTATTGAGTTAGATAGATAATAATAATTGAAAAGTGTTTAATAGATGAATGATAATGTATTGAAAATTGTGTTTTGAAAATGTAAAATAGATGTATTATAGGTATTATAGAGTAGAACTTTGATTGATTTAAAAATCTTATCTTAAAATTTTGATAAGCAAATGGGGATTTGAGATTTGAAATTTCAAAAGAGACTTCTCAAACCATAAACAAGCATACCCTTATAGATTTTAAAATATATTTTACTATATTTATAGTTTTAAAACATATTGCCCTTCATTTTTAAGGTTGTGAAATTATTATCTTTAAACATAACCCCCTCTAAATTAATGACTTAAAAAAATCATATTAAGTATTAATCTTGTCTCTCACATGATGTAAGTTTTGGCTCATTACTTTGAACCTCGGGCATTACATGTAATACAACCCGTCAAACTTTTGATAATTTAAGTACAACTTTTGAATTGGAAACCATTATAAAATAAAAAGCAAAATGCATTTTTAGGTCCCTAAACTATTGTTTTTTTTGTTTGAAAACTAAACTATTTTTTTTTTAATTTTAAAGAAGTCCTTGAACTATTAACTTTTTATTTGAAAGATCCTTAAACTATTTTTTTATTTAATGAAGTCCCTAAACTATTGATTTTTTGTTTCTTGACTATTTTTTTTAATCATCTAACATAACGTTAAGTAAATACATACATCATCATTCTCAAAATTGTCGATATTGGTCATTGTTTTTATTTAATGATTCTATTAGATTTGTTAGAAAATTTAAATCAAGAATGAGTGCTTGAAACAAAAATCAATAGTTTATGAACTTCATTAAACAAAAAAAATAGTTTAAGGCTTCGAAAAAAAATTAATAGTTTAGGACCTTGTTAAAACAAAAAATAATTTAAAAACCTTTCAAAACAAAAAATAAATAATGATTTAAGGCACGAAGATGCATTTTGTCTAAAAATAAATCTCTAATTAGATTTGCTAATTAAATTAAATATAAGATTACAAATGAATTATGGGGGAATATCAATTAGGTACAAAAATCTAGGAGTTATATCAATTAGATACAATCAAAATCCCTTCTTTCAAATAACTACAATCTTAGAGATGATAAGACCAAAATACCCTTAATACAAAAAAAAAAAGAGGAAACCATCTTCCAGCCATTGACGAGACGTTTTCTCATCTCCCAAGGCCCCACCTACAACTCCTTTTCATTTTCCACTTTAATAATTCAGTTCAAAAATCGTTTCCAATGAAGGTAATTGATTATTTTTGCACAAACAAATAATTTTTTGCACAATTTTAAATTTTACTTCATTTTAAAATACATTTTACTAAATTACAAATTTCATTAGCAAAATTCAAATTTTTTTCTCCATTTTAAAAAATACATTTTTTTTTCATTTTGCAAATCTGAAAATTGTAAAAAAATATTATATACATTTTTCATTCGTCTTCATTGTTTATATTTTGCATGAGCACAAAATAAATTCAATCTCAGTGCAAAATATATTTGCACAACCCTTTGAATATTTTACTAATTTCAGAATATGAAAGACGGAAAGAACTATTGCAATTATGGATTGAAAAAATAGATCATCAAATTATAGAAAAATAGGAAAGACAACAATATTGCAAATCATCTTCATTTATAGACAAGTATCGGTTGCAAAAGTATTTGCACAAGCGGTAAAAAATTCTACTTAAAAAAAAAAAAAAAAAACTCCAAACCACCATGGTTTCTACACCTCTTGTTGCCACCACAAACCACCACAAAAAATATGAATATTCTTAATCATTCTTCAATGATTCGTAGGAAAAATATGAATTTGAAACCAAATCTGAGAACATCATACAAAAACAAACCGAACACCATCTTGATTCTCTAAACAAATCAATCGAAAATGAAAAAAAAAAAAGAAGATGGAGTTTAAAAACCCATTAGAAATTAAAGAGAAAAAATAACAAATGAAGACAAGTTGGGTTTGTTTTTCTTGTATTAAATGATTTTGATACAAATTGAAGCAAAACAACCCAAAATTTATCTCAAAAAATTATCCTTGACAAAAAAAATCACCGCGAACAAAAACACCCCCAAATATATTTGCACAAAAGTAAAAAATTTTGTACAAATTCACTTTGATGATCTGATTCGACTCACCCAGGACAAATCTCCTCTCAAGCTCCCCCCTTGGTTCATCCATGGCGACCCGTGACATCTCGTCTTCTACATTCATTGGCGCCATTATCTCATTTGCAGAGGTCCGTAGAGATAAATACCATTATCGCTACCAACAACCACTCTCGTCGTGCACCAACAGATCCACTCACTCCGCACCACCCCCCACACAACAAACCTATAAAACCATCTCCAAACAGTAGGGTCCGCCGCCACGCCTCCACCACCACCCAACCCGCCTCCACCATCGCCCAAACCTGTCGCCTCCACAAATGCCACTGCAAAAACCCACCACTATCTTTTTTAAAATTTATGTCGCCCACAACCCACCATCTGCCGCCTGCGTGCCCACCCACCACTATCTCTACCGCCTCCAGACCCTCAACCACCATCTGCGGCCCAAGGCTGGAGAAAAAAAAGTGGAACGACGATTTTTTTAGAGAGAGACAGAGAATGGTTAGAGAGAGACCGGTTGTTTTTTTGGTGTTGGGGGCGGTTAACTAGGTTTGGTGTTGGGGGGCGGTTAACTAGGTTTTTTAATAGATACTTTGTATCTATTTGAAATAAAAGTTTAGGAGTGTATCTAGTTGATATTTCATTGGAAATCTTGTATCTCTATGAAATTATCCCATGAATTATTAATAATTAAAATAATCCCATGAATTATTAATAATTAAAATAGAAGTATTAATTGTTGAACTAAAACAAATTAACCCGACCTAAACTAAACTAAAGCAAAGAATGATGGTATGGCTACTTAATCCCTCTACAGATGCTCACGCACGCTTCATCTTCGATTCTGATTATAACTTCGAGGTCCCAAATTTAATTAATTAATACTCCCAACATCATCATCATCCATGCGCCTATCATCTATTATCATCATCATCCATGCCTATCATCTCAATGTGAAGCTCTTGGCGCATGTACAAGTACATATTTAATGCGTTCATTTTGGGATTCACACGCATGGAATTAGGACTTTGCATTTTTTGTTTCATACGAGTTTGAAATTCAGAATTTGGTTTTCAAATCCCACATTTCATCTACCATACAAATACCTATAAAATATATTATTATTTTTCTCAATACATCACATTTTATTACTCTTCTCAATATAATATAATAATATAATATTGTTGAGGGAAATTAAATAAATGAATTGATTTTTACCCTCTTTACAAGTTCGAGCTTTTAGATGAGGCCAATTCTTTTCATGGTATTAGAGCTTAGGCTCGTACGGATCTGAGTTCGATTCTTGTGGAAGCACTTCACCTATTTAAAGTGTTCACTCGTTGGGTCTCCCTCTACGGAGGAGAGAAATGATGATTACGAAATGAGTGAGTGAGTGTTGAGAAAATTAAATAAATGAATTGATTACCACTCTCTCTACAAGTTCGAACTTTTTTTTGAAGACGAAATTCTTTTTCAAATATCAATCTTTATTAAACATTGATTTTACATAAAGTTAAATCTCACCATACTCAAATCCCAAAATAAACACACACATTTAAATTTCATCAAAAGGATTCTAAATCTTTGAATTCCTAAAATCTTAATTTGCTCCATGCACTTAAATTTCAAAACAAACCATGACCTAAAGGGTAATTAGTTGAGTCCGCTCTTTAAAAAAAATACAAATTCACCTCATAGTGAATTTGACCAATTAAATAGCAAATCCTGGCTATATGTAAAGCATATAATACCTTTGAAATAACTACGATAAAACCTCTATAAATTAATAACATTGAGATCATAAAAATTTTATTAATTTAGAAAGATATTAATATATCGATAAATTAATATTTTATTAATTAAAATAGAGACTTTTTAAATTCAACAAATTTAGTAAATATGTATTGAAAATAAATGAATTCATATATGTTCATTGATTATATTCATGCATCAACCAATTCTTTGTAACTAATTAAATATATTCATGTATAATATCAATTCATTGTATAAGGGGTGGGAATAGGTTGGTAGAGCTAGATTCTCCAAAAAAAAGTTTGGGTCGATATTTAATTTTGGATCCAAACTTTGACATTATCTATCATAGACTTTTTAAAAAGCTTAGAGTCGGCATTTTTATTAAATAGACACATCTAAAAGCCTTTTAAAAGCCTATATAAAAGATTTTTATTTTTTATAACCTTATTATGGGCTTTACTATTCATTATAAAAAATTCAAAATCGCACCTATAAAAATTTTAAATTATACAAATAACAATACTAAGTGATTCATTATATCATCAAAATATACTACTACTAGTTATTAACATTAAATATTATCTATTTTATTAATATACTATTTACAATTATATAATTATATATATATATAGTTAAATAGGCGGCATGTTGGGCTTAAAAGGCCTCTGAAAAAACTCAAGTCGATCTATTTAAGTAAATAGACTTTTAAAAATGTCCTAGTCTAAAGATTATTAAGCAGGCCAAGTCGAGCCCCCAGGCTTTAGTAAGTAGGGTCTTAGGCCCACTCGGGTAGCTTGGCGATTCCCACCTCTAATTGTATACAATTAACTATTATGATTCAATGGATTAGAACCCCGATCCGAGAAAGGAGGCTTTGGCGCTACAACAACTCTTCTTTGTTTTTTGTTTGACTAGAGAACTTCGCCAGGAACTCTTGGGCGCAATTAAAAAAGTTAGGGATGAAATCCAATTAGAGTTTTAAGAAAAATCAAGTAACAATAGATTCATATTTAGCAAATTACCATAATATTTATAATTGTAATATTTATGAATTATTAATTTAGAGTTTTAATGGGACCTAATATTTATAAACGGATTTTTTGAAAAATTATTATCTTATTATCTTATCGAATTTGATGATTTTTTACAAAGGCCCTAGTATGGACCGAAAGATTTTATTATTTTAGAGAGTTTATTAATTTATAAAGTATTAATTTATAGAGGTTTTACTATGTATATTTTTCTTTCGAAAATCTACTTCTTATTTTAAAAAACGTATATTAGTTTCACGACTATTACGGTCGGACTTTGGACTTTACAATCTACAATTCTCATTTGTTTTGAAACTTAAAGTAGTAATTTTAAAATTCTACTAAATCTACTCTATTTCACCACCTACTACTACTCTACTTTTTATTTTCTCAATACACTCACATCATCTATTTTTTTATTCACCCAATACACTCAAAATAATATAATAATACTACACCAATCAACCTTTTCACCATCCTAGACTATAAAATCCTATAACAAACATATATTTTAACTATTCATAAAAAATATTTGTAATTTTAAAACTTAAAAGTCTGGGATTTTCATCGCCCACTATAATCCCAAAATAAACATACCCTAAATTATGTGTTTTTGATTACTTAAGACACCTAAATTATTTAAGACAGATTTATATGAGTCAGTATATAATTTAGACATTAACGCTTTAACATTTTAAGAGAGTAAATTATACACTATCTCATATAAATTTTTGTCAAACTGATTTTGTGGTTTTAAAAGGTATTTAAATTAGTACAATTATTATTTCATATGCGCAGTACTTCTGACAGCACGTTAAACACAAATTTTCTATTAAAATTTAATCTTAAATGTTATTTGAATATAATAATATCGAAATTTTACTAATAAATTATTCCCTCAGTTCCGTGATTACTGCAATATTTGTCTTATTTGGACGTCCCAACATTACTGCAACACTCTCAAAATGAAAACAAACATAATATTAATACACTCACAACACTCTTATTTTTATTCGACTCAAATACACTAAAATTCACTTTACTTGGTTTGCGTGTTGTTTTCAGTGTTGCAATCATCTTGGGATGGAGGGAGTATATTTTAACAAAAAATATTAAATTATCCCAGTAAAATTCATGAATTATCATTACCAGAAATTTCATAAAACAAAAAATATATAATTAAGAGTTTATTAACATAAAAAATAATTGAGAGATCTCTCGAAATCAAATCGATAGTTCTAAGTGTTCTTTTTTAATGCATTATGTGAATTAAGGATATGATGGATGAATTGCAACTCACTTTCCATACCCATACATACAATACTTACGAAAAAAGCCTACTATATTACAATGTATAATGTATAAATGATATGTGTGTATATATATATATATATATTCTCCTGACATAAGGATTCCCACACTCGTTGCTTCCAACACTCTACACGATAAAACCAACTCTTTCGGCATTTTTTATAATCCCTTTCTCTTCCCTTTCTGCTTTCTTTGCTTACCATTTTCCACTTTTATTGCATTTTTCTTTACCTTTTTAATCGTCTTTTTTTTTTTTAAATAAAATTGGTTTGCCCCTCTCTAAGGACAAGAGTTTCTTACATCCCATGACCATGTCCTATTTTCAGACAACATATTCTAGAATTTGCAACCCCTATATATCCTACTTCTCTGCTACTTTCAATGATATTGAAATGACAAATTTGTAATTCTTTTTATGACACTAATTGTTATAATAATTAATAAATTACTATGTTCTTTTTTCTTTTCTTTTTATAAATGAAGGTATGTTCTTTTTCTTGTTGAAACGAAGGTGTGCTCTGTTTTAATATTAAGAATGTTTATGCGAATTCTCCCTTATTTGAAATTATAAATGGGTAAAGTAATATATAATTTGAGATTTTAGGTATATGGCTGAAATGTGACGTACGAGTTCAAAAAGTAGGTGGTTTTATATTTTGTAATAAAAAAAAAAAAAAATGTAGTGGGTAGTTATATTTAATAAAAATATATTAGTTAAGCTAGTTTACTCCTTTCTAAAGAGAAAGTCTTGTGTGAAATATTGAGCAATTTGGTGTTATGTCTGTCTCTGTAAATAAAACAAAATTTTGCCTAAATTTGGGTCGGGTCGGGTCGGAGGGTTGAGGGCGGTGGGTTCGGATTTACATAACAACGATGTATTCTACATAAATAAAAAAGTGTTACCCTATGAGCAAAAAGTGTTACTACATGAACAAAAACCACTACAAGCGCATAAACAAAACCGAGAACAACCAGGAAAAAGAAATTCTCGGTCAAAATTACAGTTTACATAACAACTTGTGTTTACTATATGAACAAAAAAAATTGTTACTTGTTACCAAATGAAAGCGCCAAAAATAAAAAGAGTGTTACTACATGAACAAAAAGAAACAAGCAGTACAAAACCATGAACAAGCAAAAAATATCATCAAAAATAAAAACGAGTGTTACTACATGAACAAAAACCAGTCTAAGCGCATAACAAAAAGCCGTAACAAAACGGAAAATAAATTCTCGGTCCAAAATTACGGACATACGAGCAAGCAGTGAAAAGAGTGCGAAGGATCTGAATTTGAGACACATATTGTGTTGAGGTGTAATCAAACACCACACACATATTCTCTCTTCTTCATGATCAATATTCCAAAATTCAAATTGAACAACCCATTTCATCCAATAATCGAATTGAATTGAAAAAAAAAAAAAAGTGGACAAGAAATTAGGGACGCAGACGAGGAAGAAGAACCCGTGAGATCCACCAACAATCGAAGAAAGATGAAGAAGGAGAAATTTGTGATTTAAGTGATGAAGCGTAGAAGAAGATGAAGAAAAGACAATCTGCCTTAACCCGCTTCTTATAACCAGTGTGAAAAAAAAAAAAATTAATTGCACATAACACTAAGATGCAATATTGCATACAAATTTTTTTACTTTTAAAATCAATTGAATATTTATTGTTTATAATATAAATTATTTTTTTATTAAAGATTAAATTATAAAATAATGACATATGATATAAATAAAAAGAAATAAAATTACTTTTAGTGTGAGAAAAGTAATAATATGTGGTGTAATATTGAGATATTTAGGGTGTGTTTTGACACTTAGCTTCCAGAAGCACTTATTTTTATTACTACTTTAAAAAAATGTTCAATTTAATTTGACACTAATTATTTTGACAAATGCTAAATTGAATTAAAGACGGAGGAGTAATATTTAATTCAAAATAATTTTAATATCTCGAAATCACTAAACAGGCGTGCTAAGACGAGTTTATGTAAAGAAAAGTATAAGTTGGGGATCTGTAAAAGCTCAAACATGATCTTCATCTTTTAAATTAATGTTGAATTTTGTAGTTGTATGGAAATCAAGAATAAATATCTCCAATTCTCTATTGCGTTTCAAATTTATCAAAATTGTGATCAATTTAAATTTATAAAAGCGCTTATTTAAATTTTTTTTTTTTTTTTGCTTTAGCACTAAACTCGCAATTGATTTAATTCTAATTTCCTTTAGATAATAAGGATAAAATAGTTATGTTTCTTGGTTGGGAAAAACATTCCAGAATTGGGTAGTTAGTTATTCGAAGTGTCGAGGAAAATTAAATAAACAATTAATTTTAGCACCTCTCTACAAGTTTATACTTTTATATGATACATAATTTTTTCATGGTATCAGAGTCTCTGACTCAGCCCAGGATTTGGGCTCGATGAGACGAAATTCTTTCAATTTACTTCTTAATTAGTGTACCCAACATACACACGAGGATTCAAATAAATTATCAAGTTACATATAATGTTTCTTCTTAAAATATTGAAAATGTGTATTAATAAAATAAGGTTATTAGTGTACATTAACCTGCAAACTGTATCTATTTCTTCTCTCTTGGGTAACTTTATACCTGAGAGTACCTTTCAAAAAAACTTTATACCTGAGAGCTGTTTTTTTTTTTAATAAAAAAATTCTCAGTTTGACTGATAAAAAAAATAAAATAAACATTAAGCATTGTGCGGCTCTTTTGAATCCATTTATTTGTTCTCTTAAAATGGAATTTCAAAATTAAAACCTGAGAGCTGTTTTTTTTTTTTTTTTTTTTATAAAAAATTAAATTCTCAAAAATAATAAAATAAAAATTAAACATTAAGCATTGTGCGGCTCTTTTGAATCCATTTATTTGTTCTCTTAAAATGGAATTTCAAAACTAAAACCTGAGAGCTGTTTTTTTTTTTTTATAAAAAAATTCTCAAATTCTCAGTTTGACTGATAAAAAAAAAAAAAAAAAAAACATTAAACATTGTGCGGCTCTTTTGAATCCATTTATTTGTTCTCTTAAAATGGAATTTCAAAATTAAAAAGAATATTACTCCCTCCATCCTGGATAATATGCACCCTAAAATGAACATAAATATTAAGAAAGTATAATAATGAGTAGAGTTTTTGAGGATAATTTTGTAAACTTTTATGTATAAAATAAAAAAATGAATTGAATTATGTATATACATGGGACAAAAATAATGACATTTTGTGTAATATTGTGAATATTGTGATGATGAAGATTATGAAGTGTTTTTCTACTTTGGGGTATGCATATTATTATGGAATAGATCGAAAAGGAAAATATCTTGCATTATCTTGGGACATAGGGAGTATTATATAGTAACAAAAGACATCTTAGTAGTAGTATTATGAGTGGATCTCATGTGCATCTACATGCACTATGCTTATTTATAGTATATTTTAAAAATTGTGTAACTTGTATCTTGAAAAAATACAATTTGTTTACAATGAACTTGTGTCATATTTTTTCATAATAATAGTTGCATGGTTCGATTTAATAAATTGCGTCTTTTAATATAATAAGTTGTATATTTTTAAAATATACTATGAATATTATATATCTTAATGCATCTGAAGACTTAAATGTAGAACTATACGTGCGTCACGTGGTGAAATCATATCGCATCAGCAAAATTATGATTTGTGACTTCCAACTAATCAATGCGATCTGTTTCGTTATTTAATTTAAAATACCTAACATAAGAATTGTAAACATATAAATCAAAATTAATGTTATGCTATAATAACTCTATATGTCATATGACATTAATTGACAGTTAAGCTTAAGTTTGTTTCACAATTACGTACAAAGTATGTGTGAGTTGGAATGAGATCACCTATTTTATATATGGTGTTTCATATTATATTTCATAATATGAATGAATGACATATAAAATAATAAAAAAATATCCAACAAATCATCATATCTTGAGTTCATGTATTAAAGATTCAAAAGTGTAAAATATCAATGAATTCTGAAAAAGTGCGGGAGAATCGAACCGAAGTAAGTACAAGGGGTATTAGAATTAGTTAAGTATAATGTTCAGATTTTTCATCTGATTAAAAAAAATTGATTGGGTCAACCTCAAATTGTGATGTTAGAATCTTATGTAAAAAATAAATAAAATTAAAAGTTAGTAATTTTATCGTTCTATTGCAACTAAATTAACACCTAACTTTCTATATACATACATAAGTGTTATTTCATCTCATAAATTGATAGATAACATGTAAAATACAAAACTGTGACAAATCCAAAATCACCAAACACAGAATACAAAAAAGACAGTGAAATAGTACAGTTAATTTGCTCTACCTACCTACTTATGCAAACCCTAAGTAGTTCTTCAATCACTAGAAATCAAACTTAAACCCTTATTCAAAAGGATTCAAAAGTATAAGATCTAAAATTCGGATTCTTAGTAAATTTTTTAGTGTTGTGGTGTGAATCTTACTGTGTACAGTGTAATATAGGTACAACATTGGAGAATGAACAGTGACGGATCTAGGATTCGAAATTTAAGGATACATTTTAGTAGAAATTGAAATTTGAAGATACATTTGAATAATTTTTTTCTAATTATATATAATAAAATACAATTTTATTTTTTTAATACAAAATATAAAGAGGGGTACATTTCATTTTGAGTGTATAATTGTACCCCATATAACCCTCTCTCTCTGCCACTGAGAATGAGTGAGGTGATTGGATTATTTTTGTAATACTTGTAAGTTGTATGGATTGAGTATCCTTTACTCATTTTAATACATATTCTTTTTTTTCTTAAAAAAAAGAATGTCCCTTATTCTACGCCCATCATTGAAATAAGCTAAAAAACATGTTTCCAACTTCAAATCGATAGTATAAGTTAATTATATAGATACATAAGTGAGATTAATGAATATTAATTTGAAAAGTATGATGGTTTCCATGTGGGCAAATAGTTCTTTTTAGCTGATTATATACTGCATCGTAATGGGGTGTATCAGAAGAAAACAGACCTGGAGTTCCTCACTTTATTGTGAATCTAATTAATTTATTAATTATATATCATTTTTCACAAGGTTGGGGGTGTCTTTTCTTTGTAATCGTTTTCCCCTGGAGAATTTTAACTTATGTGTTGGATTTATGTGAAAAACTAGTTATCTTAAAACTGATTTCCTAGCAATGTCTGATTGTCTTTTTATATAAATAAATATAATGCAACTTGATCCCTCACAACTCACGAGTGTTTATATATGATAGTAACTTTTTTTTTTTTAAATTAATAATAATAAAAATTTGGAAAGAACAAAGAACTAGGGATTAGTTGAACACACAGTTAGTTGGTATTGAATATGTAGTTGTAGTGTATAGGGTAGTACAACAATTAGGTTGCGTTTCAATTTTCGAGAATTTGAAATTTGTAGGACTAAATTCATTACAATGATCTAGATTAATATTGATTATAATCCATCGATTACTCCGTGGGAAAATTAAATAAAATAATTAATTTCACACAATTTTACAATTAAGTTCGAACTTTTAGATGAGACGAAATTCTTTCATGGTATCAGAGCCTTCAGACTCACGTCCACGTCCTGAGTGAGGGGGAATGTTAGGAAAATTAAATAAAAGAATTAATTTTACATCTCTTTATAAGTTGAACTTTTTAGATGAGGCAAATTATTTCACACTCTCATTACGAATGGTTTTTGGAATACATTTTGAATTCCTCAATAGAAATCATTTTATAAAAAATGTTATCTTTTAAATTCTTAGATCCGAACATAACATAGGATTTTTAGTAATTACAAATAAATCACTGTTTTTTCGCTTTTCGTTTTATTGCAATTTAATTTAAAACTTTAAATATTTACAAATAAATTATATTTTTTTAAATATTATTACAAATTAGATTCACAAATACTAACTCCTTTTGTGATTAAATTTAACGTGACTAATCGATAAATTAAGCCATTTATTAATCCAAATATCGTTATGTAAAATATCGTCATTTTACATAACAAAAAGCTAATTAAAATTATCACATAAAAGAAATGGCACAAAAGAGATTGTTCATAAATTTAATATGCAATCATTTTTAAATGTGGTGATTTATTTATAATTATTCAAAGTTCTAAATTAAATTATAATTAGACAAAAGGTTAGTGATTTTATTTGCAACTGCACAAGAAATTGTTGCAGGAAAGTGCATGTATTGGGACTTGTTTAACAAAGATGACTAATTACAATTAAGGTAATTATATCTTATGACCCAATTTATAAAGTAATCATATCTTGTGACAATTATATTGTATATAAGAGTGGTGACCAGTAATTTGGTGAAATGACAAAAGCATTCCCAAGAAGTGGCAACTAATCCTATCGTATCACTTTAATTTGATTAATTGGACCTACCACTTAATTTAAATATTATTAATATTTTTATACTAATTTTTTTTAAAACTTATTTTTATACTAGTAGAGTAGTTAATTAATTAGTGTATTTATTACAGTATTTAATTTCAAGGGTTGTAACTAATTATTTGGTGGTAGAAATAATTGATCACTTTGCCAACAATAATTTTTCACGGTATGCATAGTCATAACAGTCGGAATGTAAAATCTCAATACTTCTAAATAAGAAAATATTTAAGGTAAAAATTATTAATTTTTTTATAAGAAGAATATTTATTTATCGTAAAAAAAGTAAATATTATTTTTGGTTGAAAAAAATATGGAGTCCTATTTTCTCCCTCTCATCAAAATTTATTTCATAAAGACAATTTCATATATGAAATAAAATTAGTATGAGGCGAGTCTGACAACCTAACAAATCAATATTATTTCCTTCAAAAATGTTAAGCGTCAATCTTTCAAATTATATTTAAATAACATTTCGATAGCGTCTGCCATAAGTATCTCTTTCATATAAATCTTTGAGCATTTTCAGATAGACATAAATAGTGGAAATGCTGAAATAAATCAATTAATTGAAGTTCAAATAGAATAAATAACATTATTATTATTACTTCTTAATATATCATAATATGAATTGATTTTTAAATCAATTAAAATATTTAATTTCTTAACATAAATTTAAAGCACGATAAAATTTTCAAATTACACAATCTCATCAATCTTACTTTCGCAACATCAATCATGTCAAATCATCTTAAGCTTTTGTATTTTATTAAAAAACAAAAAAAAAGGCCTCTCTTTCTAAAGGTGGAGCCGTGGGGAGGACTGCTTTAGCCATTATTCACCCTTTTTTTTCCTCAGCAATCATTATTTACCTTTTTTAATTTTATTTTTTAAAAAAATTAATAATGAAATAAAATGATAAATAGTTAACAATGATTTAGGAATTAAGATGGTACGTTTGACTGATGTATCTGTGACTTTCCTTTCATGGTGGGGGCTGAGATGCCATCTAACCTACTTTTCTTCATGGTTCTTTTTCTTATTTTATTATTACCTTTCACATACTTCAATTTTTAATGATCCCAATGAAAATTCTTTCTTTTTTTCTTTTCATATTTTTGATTTATAAATAATAAATAACAAGAATTAAGTTCAAATTTATGTATGATCTTTTTTTTTTTTTGCAAGGATAATTTTATGTATTATCAAATTTATACTATAAACATAAACAATATTAATAAGAGTAACATATACAGACTTAATTTTTAATGTTTGTTTAATGTGTAAAGTGTGTATCTTTTCGGGGGGAAATGTTACTATTAATTAAAGCTGGAAACATAGATTTGTTATTATTTGTGAACATTTAAACTATTTTTAAAAAATACACGTTGTGATATATTTTTATTAATTAAAATGATGAATGATTAAAGATATATCCCCTGTCTTATATATATTTTTTGATATATATATATATATTAAATGACAAAATTGAGCAAGTTTTACACAAAAATGTGTAAAATTAGTTAATATGTGTGATGTATATTACTAAATGATATGACAAAGTATAAAGTGAACACGTTTAATACAAGAATCAGTGAAATTGGTTAAGGGGTGTGATTTATATTAATAAAATTATAATAAATGAAAGATGTAAAACTTAATGCATGCACTCGAGTATTTTTTATTATTATTATCATCAGTGTGTTGCCTCTTGGGTATGTGATTTCACCGCTAATTAATCATGTGAATTGACCAACGAATTTTAATTTAGTCGTGAATTGCATGTCAACAATGCATAAGAAACCAAATCTTTTAAGTTACGGAAATAATATAAATAAATCAGGAAATTTAAATTAAATAAAATTCTTACATGGTAGAAGTAGTATTAGCTAGAGCCAAGAGGCACCTGCAAGCATCGAAACTTTAATGAAATTCCGCAGAGGGGGCCCAATTTTATAATAAGCGTGAGATCGTCTGCCGCGATAAAATAAAAAATATAATTCTGGCGTTGACGTTTTTAACATTTTTGGGAGGGTAGATGTTGATTGTCTTAAATTATCTTTCCTGCATCTGAAGTTTTTGTCATAACTAAATGCACTTTCAATTTTTTATATATATTCAAAAATTATGTATACTAATCTTTTTAGTATTAACTTAGGCCAAATATATTTATATATACATATTTAAAATCGAAATTATACATATTTCTTTCTCTTCATTCCCTCTTCCCCACGGAAGGATAAAAAATGTACACTTTAAAATTAGCCAAAAACTCTAACATCATTAAGTTAATAACAAATAACTTATAAAACTTGTATGAGGGTAAATACCATATATGAGATATATGCACAAATTAACAAAAATAATACCCTTCCTACAAAAGTGTTAAGCGGCGATATTCATATTATCTTTCATTTAATGCATAAGATAAATACCACAAATGTCTTTCTAAATATAAATATATATATATAAATCAAGTGGGGCCAGGGGCCCAGTGACCCCCTTGGCCCCTGTATACATCCGTCTTTGACTGACGTCCTGTTTTCGATTCCCGATTCAAAGCAACTTTATTCATATGAAATTTTTCATTTGATAAGTCTCATACAAAAAGTGAGGTTCGATTAAATTATTTGATTGTTAATTACTTCACTTAAGTTACAAGTAATATACAATTAGGTGTTTGACAATCATGGATGATTTATTAAATCATACTTCAAATTATTGTTAGAAGAGGCACATTTCGTGACTGTTCTTTGATCCTTAAAAATATCTCTAGTAATGTCTGAAAATACATTTGAATAATTTCGTTGATCTATAATCATTTTTCCTTGACTATTTAAAATCAATTGTCTCTTATGGAATAAATGTCATATGATATGACTTATGTACTATACATCATTTCTTAAACTTCTTTTTGAGATAGGCGCCAGCTTCATTTTTGGCACATTCAAATTATTGTACGTGATTCTACAATTCTTTGGAGTCTACCATATTATCAGTCAACTATATAGTATAACTAATGATGACTGTTTGATTTTATAGAAGCATATATAATGCTGAGAATATACAATATGTAATTTAAGAGGAAATAGTTATTAGATATAACTCGGAATGGTCTTTAATAATTTACTATTAACAAAAAAAAAATTAATTTAATATAAAATAGGCTATAAATGTATAAAAAATAAGTTTTTTTTTTCACATGTTTAAATTTCCAAACTCATTTTTCAAGACAAAAGAACTCTCCTCTCTTCATTTCTTTTTTTTTACCATTGTTGGTTGTTATTTCTTCCTTAAAAAATTACAAAATTTCTTAAAAAGCTAAAGAGCTTCTCATTGGAGATTAATTTACCGGGCTCCTTCACATTATTTTTTTTTAAACATATACATACAAATTATTCTTTGCAATTTTTTTTTGTATGTGCATTTATTTATTTATTTTTGTGCAAATTTATTTTATTTATAAGAACAAAATATTACACATGTTGAATATATGATAAAAAATTGAACATTGCCCACAAAAAATATTACTGCAATTTGTTTGTACGTGCAATTTATTTATTTATTTGTGTGCAAACTTATTTTATTCATAAAAATAAAATATTACACATGTTGAACATACGAAAAATAAAGTTGAACATTACCTACAAAAGTTTTGCACTAAATTTTTGTATTATCAATTTATTTATTTATTTTTGTGCAAACTTGTTCTATTAATTCATATATAATAACAAAATATTGCACATGCATGTTGAACATACAAAAATAAATTGAACATTACCCACAAAAAAAATTGCACATGACATTGACTTCTTTGGGAGGAAATAGAGTATGAAAAATTCAACTTCATATTTCTCTTTAATTAACGTTATATTAATTTGATATTTTAACTATAATTTTATAGCTATTAATAATCTTTTAAAAAGATAACATTTAATAGTAAGAAAGTCTTAAACCTTGTATATTTATTAATAATTATTTCTTAATTCAATCTAGGGTAGTTAATTTGTCACACATTTTGAAAGATGAAAATATAAACAAAAATTCATATGAAACGATATAATCTAGCACAAATCACACTCAACTCTTTCAAGTGTTAGAGCACCAAATTTATGTCCGTTTTATTGTAAAACAGTCTCATATAAGTGTGTCTCGAAAATGTAATAGAGATGGAAATGAGAATCGTACGGAGAATGATGATTGATTGATAAGATATCAAATTAAGTGCAGACATGCAGCCCACTAAATTCTTCGGAATTTACATAAATAATGTATAAATTAACTTAACTAACACATGTAACACATGAAAAATTAAGAGAATATATTTGGAATTTATATTATACAGTTTTCTGAAGAAAAAAAAGGTCCATTGACATAATGGGAAACCTATATGTAAATGGACCATAACACCCCTTATATGTACTCTAATTCCCTGCGTCTCTAGGGGTTTGGGCAGTTTGGCATTTTACTCAATTAACAGGGAGATTGGTGAGATTAGTAATAAATTTAATTTTGGTGGTGAAATCTGAAATTATTTTCTAAAAGTAATTTCTTAAAATGGAAGATTTACCTTTTTATAAGGAAATTTTGATTTCAATAATTTATGTATAATACTGTAGATAAAAACTTGTGTGAATCGGACTTCATAATGAACTCTGTTCTTTTAATATTATTGTTATGTAAAGAAAATATTATTTTGATGCACAAAATTATCATTGTTATACTTATGCACAAAAACTATCATTGTTTAAAAAATAAATTATTTTTTAAATAATAATAGTAATTTTTTGCATAACAGTGATATTTTTTGTGCATAATAGTGATAGAGTTTATATATAGTCTTGATTAATAGGAGTGTTACTTACTATTGTAAGCTTTTCCTTTTTATTTTAGCAAATTTTGTAGGATTCGTGAAATATGATTCGAATTCGAATGAAGAAAACGTAAACACAAAGGAAAAAAAATTGTTGTCTGTCTTGGATCGAGCAGGTGTCAAATAGATTTTTCTATAAAATTAAACAAAAAAAAACAACAAAACTCGCTCCTGTGCATTTTTTTTTTTACTATAAGGGGAAAATATGTGTTCTGTGCAAACAATTAACACGTGCTTGTTTTTGTTAGTACATGTATTTTGTCAATAAGGTATTGTTGCTTACGAAAATTTTCAAATGACTACAAAATTTTTTACAAAAAATAATTTGGTCATTAAAATGAGGATTATCTTTTACTTTTTCTGGAATTTTTAGAATAATCTATAAAAAAAATTACCTACACAATTAATAATTCATTAGACAAACAAATTACTTATGAACAAATTGTGTATACATTTATAATTAATTTTTGTAGGCAAATAAATTACCTAAACAAATAATTCCCTAGGCAATTTACATTTTCATATGCAATTATATACGTAGTTTAAAATGATCCACAAATAAATTTACCTATGAATTACATTTTAAGTAGAGCCAAATTTACCTATGAATGAAAATGTCTATATAATTGAAAAAGGCTAGATCTTTATATGCGCGGGTTGTGCAGAATCTATTCATAGTGCATTTTAAAAAGTCAACTTGTTATGTTGAAAAATCACGACTTATTTACGGACGAAGAGTGCAACTATTAATATGAGAACATAGTTACATGCTTACTGTTTGAAATAGTTGCGTTTACATTTTTGTATAGTTCTTGTCTAAAATCTTGATGAGTTGTGATCTTCTTTTCGAGTCTTATCATGACTTCAATGAAAAAAAAATTGTAGGCAAGTAGGCACTAAAGGTATTTAAGGATGAAATTATTTTCTTTGAAAATTTTATAAGCGTGTTGAAAAAATTTAAATTGGCTATTTTCATTTTATTTTCTTGTAAGTGTCATGAATAAACATCAATTCATATATTTTTTATGGATTAGAAGTCATCAATTATTTCTACTTTCTTTTCTATTAAAAGTATTTTCTCTCTCTATTCATATATATTTAAATGGATGACACACTCTCTATAATTTAAAAGTAATCTACGATAGTTTTAAACATCAACATCGATCCATAAAATATTTAAGGATAATCATTGTGGATACTCTAAAAAAAGATAAAGGAAACTTAATAGGGAAAATTACTTTTAGGTACCATTTTTCAAGTTGTCTTATTTTAAGGTGCTACACTTTTTTGGACTAACTCTAAGATACTAAATTTGGACCAAAAAGTCTTAAATATTCTTATGAATATAATAATGTTTTATATTGGTAATCGTGTGCAGTTTTTTAAATTTAACATTTTTATGCACCCCACATTATTAGTAATTTTATATTTTAAAATTTTTTAAATTGTAGATTTTGAATTTTAGTTGTATGTCCTTTTATTTAATTGATTTTTTTAGCCTTTTTTTTAATTATTTGTCCTTTTACTTAATTATTTTTTTAGTAATAAAAATTCAGCCCAAAAAAATTAAATATTCAAATATTCTAATATAAAAAAATAAGAAATTACGAACACCCTAAATTTTTAATTAATTTGTCTTTTTATTTAATTAATTTTTTAGTAATAAAATATTAGCCTAAGAAATTACACATTAAGTAAATATATTAAATTATATATTCTTAACCAAATTCTGTTAATCGATAAAAATTAATTACCTATGGGTAAAAAAATTTACATTCCCAAACTATTTTTAATCATTAGTCCTTTTTTAAAAATTCTCATTCCAAAATTTTACACTGTAAAAAAAAAAAAATCTGCCAACCAAAAAAAAAATCACTCAATTTTGTTTTTTTAATCATATGTCCTTTTATTTAATTTCTTTGTTTCATTAAAAAAAAATTCACATTCATATATATATATATATTAATATTTATATATATTAAATTGTGTATTTTTAATCATTTTGCACACAGGTAAAAAAAATTCTGCACACCAGTAAAAAATTCTGCACACCTCATCCTGCACACCGTAAAAAAATTATGCACACTCATAAAAATTTCTGCACACGAATAGAACAAAATTTGCATACTCGTAATATTAACACATACCCAAAACTATCTTCTACAATTGCAACAAATCTGCAAAATTAAAAAAAAAATCCAATAAAACCTAAATCCAACAATCTGAAAATTAACCCTAAAATAATCTGCAAAAAATTCAAACCCTGCAACAATAACTTGAAAATCAGTTATGATTCAAAATTTGAAAATCTGCAACATAAAAAATTCCAATATGAAGAATCAGATCTGCAACAAATTTGCAACAAAAAATTGAAAATCTGCAATGAATCCAAAAACCCAGAGGAGCCGCCGCGCACGACCCACCTCTGAAAAACCGAGTGGCCGCCACCATCGCAGTGGTTGTGGTTTCGTCGCCTGCCCCCCAACACAACTATCGCCGCCCCTCTGTCGCAAAAGTCACCCCTTCAACCGCCGCATCATCTTAACAACATCGAAACCCCCGACCACCATTTTCGAGGAATTGATTCGCCGCCGCCGCCACCCCCAACATAAATCCGCCTCTTCTTCCCATCTCCGACGTCATCTGGGGGGGGGGGCGCGGCAACGACTTGAGGTGGGAGGGATGGAAAAATTTTGTTATTGGTATGAGAGGCTGATGGTGAGTGAGGGGTGGAGGGGCAGGGGCAGGGGGGCAGGAGGAAGAGGGTTTTCTTTTTTGGGGATAGAGAGGGAGAGAATATGCGAGGGTGAGTGTTTCGTGTGTGGTAATTTAGTTTGTGGGTGAGGCTGATAATTGAGGGAGAGGGCATTAATTAATTTGTAGGTAAAAGGGTATAATGGTCCAAATTTGGTACTAGTAAAAAATGATAGGTTCGGAAGACTCCTAAACTATTTTTAATTGTAAAAAAACTCTTAAATCATATGATTTATGTTTCATGAGGTCATTAGTAATAGAAATTTATACATTTTGCTAAGTCGGCTTAAAATATGACACATTCATGAAATTTCAATACTAATATATTTAGAGCAAATTCAATTAAAAAAAAAGTGTCTCTAACGGATAACAAAATAATCCTATGAAACAAGAACTATACATATAAATTAAAAGTTTTTTAAAACATACAAAATAGTTTAGGGGCCTTATAAAATAATAACTACATAGTTTAAGGTCTTCTTAATACAAAAATAATAATTTAGGAGCCTTATGAAATACAAATTATATAATTTAATAGTTTTTTAAAATAAAAAAAAATTATAAAGTTTTTAAAATAAAAATTAATAATTCAGGGGTGTTTTAATACATTATATCTTTTGCATTTCATTTGGTGTTCCACGTTTCAAAGCTATGCATTGACAAATTAAAATCCTTTGCCCAAATTCTTCAAATTAAATATAAATCTAGAATTTATAATAATTTGAAATTGAAAGCGCAAAAAAATTAAATAAAAAAAAATTAGAGAATGAATAATAAAAATTAAAATTTTGGAAGGATTATCGATTGTGATGGAACAGGATAAACAGTGCCACAGTCGTAGCTTGGAAAACGTCAGCCTTGGTGTGCAATTAAGAGAATACAAGATTGGGACAAAGATTCTTTTTTTTTTAAGGTATTCCAATCATGATAAGTTTGTTGGGCCGATTTAATAATTACAAAACATTATGCTAACAAACTTAATATCCATGGACTAACGTTTTAAAAGGCCCAGGTTATTGGCACCCCCATTTTTAGAAATACACCACTTAGATTAGTTCACCCTTTCATGGAATTAATACACTACTAATTAGTTTTCTAAGTTATCATTCTCTCTCAAATCTCTTCATTCATTTGCAATTCGAAAAAATCAAAACACACAAAGCCCTTCATTCATTTTGGGTTCTTCATTACAACGAATGAATCCACTTTACAAAACACCAACTATACAAATTTTTCGCATTTTAAAAATTTGGGACTAATTTATTGATTTTCATAAAAAAGATTCGAAAATTTCATGCTTTCTCGAAAAAATATTCTGAAATTGTAAAAAAAATTCAAGAAAAACACTGAAAAGAAATATTTTAAAATAATATGAGAGTCTTCGAAATAAATTTTCGAAAAAATATTTCGATTTTTTTTCTCGAATTTTCAACTGAAAAATTTATTTAATTTTTTTTTGAATAAGGGGGTGCATGTGGTTACAAAAGAGGAAAAAAAACAGACAATTATAATATTTTACATATACTTTGAAATTAAAAAATTGGATGAGTAGTGCATTTTGTAATATTGGGGGTGCTAATAACCTGCGCCGTTTTAAAAGTATAAGCAATATAAATTAAACAATATATATAGGCAACAAGAACATGGGCCCGTTAGTCGATTTAATTTTTCATAAGGCTCAGGTTACTCACACACCTATCCATTTAGTAAATACATTTTTTATATAAAAAAAATATAGACTCTTAAAATGTTAAAACTACCATTTTCATCTGTTTATATGTAAAATATTGATATTACTGTTCGAAAATATTTTTTGAATTTTTATAGTATCTTCTAGAAAAAATTTCGAATTCATGTACACAATTCGATATTTTTTTCCGAAATTTTACATTTGAAAATGATCATGCTGATTTGAAATGTTTTTCGAGACCATGTTATTCAAGAGATATTTTTTAATTCTTGTACCAATTTGAAAAGGTTTTTTAAATCGGTTTACATGTGAAATATTGATGCTATTGTTCGGAAATATTTTTTGAATTTTTATAGTAAGTTCTTGAATATTTTCCAAATTAATGTACATAATTCGGATTTTTTTTTCTGAAATTTTACATGTGAAAAAATGAGATGGAATGTATAAAAAAGATAGTATGAAATTTTACATAATTAGGGTATTTTGGAAAATTCAGGGAGAGTATATTCATCATACGAATGGTGTATTAATCTAAATGGTGTGTATATACTAAAAAGGTAGGTGTGAGTAACATGAGCCCTTTTCATAATTTGAGGGTACATCATTAAATGACTTGGGCCGAGCCCATCCAGCATATAAACCATGTTCGTTCAATATCAATATCCAGGGCCCAATGGGCGGAGTTATATCTGTAGTGGTCTGTGGTTTATTCAAACCTAAAATTACATAGCACAATTTAATTAATTATTTGTAAGGAAAATAATAATTAACTACTGTACATCATATAAAATACATAAACTTGAACTAATCTCAATTCCATATATCAACAAACTTTTATTTGTCTCTGTAGAAAAACAAATTGACAAAAAATGCTAAGAAATTATTATTCTGAGATTTTTAAGATAATACACGTGCATACAATTATATTATTGTTATATGTAGGATTCTTTAAAGAGCTCCTATATACAATGACTAATTTTTGGACCACAAAATAAAATATTCTTAAATTTGAAACCGTTGAAAATTATTTTATATATAAATGATTCCTCCTTAATTTAACACAGGGTGATTTTAATGCTATTTTATAAAATATTTTCATATTTCTTCAATAATAAATTGTGGCTTCAATACTCTTTTATAAAATATTTTTACACTGTGGGTTGTTGGCTGTGGGATTGAGATTTATAACAATTTTTTTCACCGTATGAAGATATATAAATTGAATATGGAATTGATGTAATTCATACTTCTGGCATAAAATTACTACTAATTTCTAATTTTTAAGCTCAATATTTGTTACTTCTACTTTATTTTATAAATCAAACATCTTAATTCATAATATTGTTAGGATTGTAATTGCAATTATAGAGAAATTGAAAGAAAGAAAAATAAATAACATAGATTTGTTGTTCTAGTTCGTCAGGAATGACTACGTCTTGGGACATTATCAAGCTAAAAGATTTACTGATATTTTTTGTGATAGCAAATACAATGAATCATATGGGTATTTATAAGCGAAATTGAGTCAAATCCCTAAAGGTTCATTCTGAATGAATACTGCTAAAAAAAACCTCAAAAATTAGGATGTGAAGCAGTCGATCAGGCTCCATAACCCCGACAAATATATCTAAAACGACAACATAAAAATGAATAAAAACTGGGAAAATACAATTAATCAAATATGTAACTATCAACTTCGACAACAATTTAGAGTGGAAGGAGTATTAAATATAATAATAATAAGTAATTAATACTCAAATTAATAAAATTAATTAATATTAATAATTTTTTTTAAAAATACTGGGGCCACGTGCCCCCATTTCGAGGAATGTAGCTCTGTAGAGAAACAATGTTCTCTCTGTTTTCTGTATTCATAGTTAGCAGGAAAATTTCTACCTTATATACACACAAATGGGCCTAAGGAACTAAGATAAAATACAAAAGCTAAAGTAGGCCCAATAGAATAAAACTAAAACTAATGTACAGCAACAATATAAAGTCCCAATATCCTCCCTCAAGTTGGAGCATGCAAATCACAGATGCCCAACTTGCTGAGCAGAAAATCAAATTGTCGTTTGCCTAAAGCTTTAGTAAAAATATCCGCCAGTTGCTCACTCGTGGTCGCTTTGTGGCTCATGTAGAAATTGAGACAAAATGTGAGCAATAGAGAAGAATATGCCTAAATCGGACACGAGGGTGTTGCAAGATATATAAGGCGTCCAACCAATCTCGATATTGCTCCACATCATTCCATAAAGGACTTTTGGAGAGCCACCAAGAAAAACCAAATGATGGTTTTGTTCCATTGGAAACCGACAAAGATAAATCAAAATCAACCTTAATACCTTGGTTTTTTAAATGGCTCGAGCAATCGACTCATGTAGAAATTGAGAAAAATAATGACGAGGGTGTATTTTATAAGACGTCCAACCAACCTCGACAATTCCATAAAAAAATGCCCTCTTGATTCTGAAACAACCTCAATTCCAAGAAAATATTTCAACACCCCAAGATCTTTCATGTGAAAACATGTACTCAAGTAATTCTTGAAAACAGCGAGAGCAGCGGAATCATTCCCAGAAATTATCAAATCATCCACGTACACAAGAACATTAATGTGAATCTTACCTCGATGCAAAGAGAATAAAGAGTAGTCAGAGTAGGACTGTCGAAAGCCATACACTCTCAAAGAATTTGCTAATTTTTCGAACCAACAACGGGATGCCTGCTTCAACCCATAAAGGGACTTTCTCAATCTACATACTTGATTCAGTTTTGCACCCTGAAATCACGGAGGTGGTTTCATATATACTGTATCCGGAAGATCCCCATGTAGGAAAGCATTGTGAACATCCATCTGATGCAATTCCCAATCCTTTGCCGCAGCAACAACCAAGAAGGCTCGAATAGTAACCATTTTTGTTACAGGAGCAAATGTATCCGTGTAATCTATTCCGGCAACCTGATGATTTCCGAGCATGACCAATCGAGCTTTTAGACGCTCGATGCTACCATCAGAATTATATTTGACCTTGTAGACCCACTTGCTACCAAGTGCACGTTTTCTTAGAGGAAGAATCTCCATACTCCAAGTTCCATTATCCTCTAAGGCTCTTATTTCTTTCTGCATGGCCTCACGCCAACCTGGATCCTTCAAAGCTTGCTTGAATGAGCGTGGTTCGGTGCCTATAGTCATAGCTGCAAGAAAATTCCTGTGTCCCATAGAAAATTGGTCACAATTCACAAAATGTGATATAGGATAAGGCATACCTGAGGAGTGATGTGGAGTTGATGAACGTTGAAGTGGGGATGGACTTAACTTTCGCACTGTATTGGTAATGAAATCACACAACTTTACCGAAGTAGTTTTAGTTCGCATACCACGCCCTAAATCACCTTCATTTTCAGCGACCGAAGGCAACATCACTTCTTCTTGAAGACAATCTCCATCTCTCATTTCTACACTTTGCATCACCCCATCACTGTCACCCCCATCAACAATATTTTCTTGTATGACCTCATCAACAATATTGTCTGTATCATGTGTGATATCCTCCACAGAACCAAACCATTCATAAGCAATATCATCATCGGCGCCCCCATGGGGAGAAATGGATTGTCTTGCATTTCCCTTCATATTCTCAACAATGTATGGAAACTCATTTTCATAAAATTTGACATCTCTGAATCGAAAATATTCACCAAATCAATGTCAAAGAGCTTCCACCCTTTTCTTCCTATGAGGGTATCCCACAAAAACACACATTCTACTCAGGCTCTTAAATTTGTCTCCTTTGCTCTCTCGATTATGAGCATAACATAAAGAGCTAAAAACACGTAAAATGCCATAGTAGGGGATGTACCAAATAAAACCTCATATGGAGATTTATAATCCACAATGGCTGAGGGAGTACGATTAATCAAGTAACCTTGCACCTAAAAAATGCATTCACCCCAAAATTCAATAGGTAGATTACCTTGAAAGAGTAAGGCCCTTGCTACATTTAAGATATGATTTGTTTAAAAGCTCCACTCGACCATTTTGTTGAGGGTACCTACACAAGACGTTTGAAACAATATCCCATTCTCAACAAAATAATCCTTCATGCAATTGAATTCAGTACCATTATCAATTCGAACAACTTGTACTTTAGCATTGAATTGTCTCGAAATCATAACAAAAAATGATTTGAGCATCTTATAAACTTCTGTTTTATCAATTAACAAAAATACCCAAACAACTCTAGAAAAGTCCTCCACAATAGTCAAAAAATATTTTGCACCACAAGAAGAAGGCGTATTATATGGCCCCCAAAGATCACAATGTATCAGTTCAAAGCTAGTACTTGCTCTATGATCACTAATCAAAAACTTGTCCCTAGTCTGTTTAGCTTGATGGCAAACATCACAAGCTTTGTTCAAAACCTTACTACAATTACTAATAAAAGGAAGGGACTGAACTACTTTGTTAGAAAGATGCCCCATTCTCTTGTGCCACAACTCTGGAGAAATCGCCCCATCCACAGTCAAAGCTTGAACCTTCGGAGCATCACGAAAGTAGTAAAGTCCATCCCGTTGTTCACCTACTCCAATCAGGGTCCTCAAATTGTGGTCCTGTATAATGCACAAATTATTGGTGAATTGTACAACACAATTTAAATCATTAGTAAGATGGAAGACAAAAATTAAATTGCAATTTAATTTGGGAACATGTAGCACATTATTAAGCACCACACCGGGAGCCAAATGCACTCTGCCACACTTCGAAGAGAACACCTTTTTACCATCTGGAAGTCCTACTATACATTCTTTTCATATCATCGGTCACGACTCAATAATTTGATTTCGATGCGTGGTTTTGTAGCTCCCGTGTCAATAATCCAAGAATTGGTAGAGAACTCACCAATCAATCGATCATCAGAAGGTTTGGTGTTTGCATTACCAAGCATATCGAGGAGTTGTTGCAATTGTGTAGTTGTCATACCCGGGAAAGCCCCGTCTGCAGGTGCACCTGAGGAAGAACTTCCAACATTCCCACTTGTCACTGTTGCGTGAACCTCTGCTCCTCTCCCCTTGGCATTCGAACCTAATGGTGGTTGCATCACTGCTCCACCACCACCAGCCCCACGCCCACGACCAGAACCTCGTCCACCACCACGTCTTGGTCTATCTCCCCACCACTTTCGGGATATCCATGTTTTAGAAAACAAGTTGCTTCTTCATGATTTTTGCCATTACAAGAAGAAAAATACAAGGGTAGATTTTTCTCTATCATCATATCGGCGTGTACCTCGGTTTGAAATTTGAGATTTGACTGCTAGGGTCAGTACATCATCACATTCTGCCTTAGCACGAGAAGAAGAACGCAACCTATCCTCTTGAAGCATAGCCTGATATGCTCTATCAAGTGTGGGAAGTGGGTCTTGTGACAATAAATTTGAACGGACATTGCCATACAGCTCCACATTAATTCCATAGATAAATTCATGAAAACGATCTTCATCATCACGGACTTGAAATTGTTCTCCAAGATTACAAGTGCACTTACCGCATTTGCACGTCGGTAACGGGTTATAAGTCGCCAATTCATCCCAAAGGGCTATATAGAGCCAAAGTATTCAAATTAGACGACTATCGTTTTTGCGGTTGGCGACACTCATGGCTTGCCTTAATTTGTTGCTTTTGTGACCCATTTCCAACGTCAAATCGTTTCCTCAAAACATCCCATAGAGGGTTGACTTCCTCAAAAAAAGGTATTATTTTCTTCAAAGAAGGCTCAATCGTCATCAAAATCCGTTGAACAAGCATGGATTGAACACAATACCAATCTTCCAGCTTGTCCCCGTCCATGGGTTTAGCAATAGTGCCTTCAACAAACCCAAATTTCCTTCTAGCCTTAAGAGACAACCTAATTGATATTGACCATTCCTCATAATTATCCCCACGAAATACAACATTTGTAATGGTATTACCTGGATTATCCTGAGATCCAAGAAAATAAGGGGAAGTAGGATCAACCCTCAATTTTGTCGAGCCTTCACCGCCAGCCATGGTGAAAACGTTTATGCCCTAGCTGCCGTCTTTCTTTTTATGCTCTGATACCATGTAGAGAAACAATGTTCTCTCTGTTTTCTGTATTCAAACTTAGCAAGAAAGTTTCTACCTTATATACACATAAATGGGCCTAAGGAACTAAGGAAATAAGATAAAATACAAAGCTAAAGTAGGCCCAATAGAATAAAACTAAAAATAATGTACAGTAACAATATAAATCCCCAATAAGCTCCATCAGTGGTTACATCACATTAATATTTATGATCATGAGCTTATAATTCTGCTCGAATTATATTTCAAATAAAATGAGACATGCATACTAATTTATGTATGGAAGTTAAAAAATGAGACCATTTTCATAGAGAGTATCTACTTGTTGGATAAACTATTAGATGATATTAAGTTTTATTCATGAAAGTGGATAGGATTCCACTATCCATTTCCGTTCTCTGTCTTGTTTGTTTCGTGGGAACACCATCTCTTAGATTATTTACCCTCTATCCCTTAGATTGTTTACCCTCTAAATTTTAATTTGGTCTGCTTGTTATAACTTTTGAGATTTGAGTACTTCCTCGTCTTTTATGGAACTTCATCTTTGCTTTAAAAAAAAATACTAATTTATGTTTAATACACGAAGTTGTCTCACACGAGACTTTCAATATTTATTTATTTATGTAGGTATATTTAAAGATCAATTCTTGTTTCCGTAAAAAGTAATGTTGCTTATGATACCACACGTGTATAAAATAGTAGAAGTATTAATCATATGTGTTTTTGTTTTTTTGAAAGCTCACAACACAAGAATTACACAAAAAGGGTGCTTCGGAAAAAAAAGATAAAATATGTCTAGAATTTCATCTCCAACCCAAGCTTGAGGGATGGGAGATTTAGTAGCCATCTTAGCCATATTATGCGCTTTAGTGTTATTGTTGCGCGGGCAATATCGAATTCCCATCACTTGGGAATTCCGTATCAGTTTTCGGGCAGCGAGGATCAGACTCTCCTCATACCCCTTATAGGGAGTATCTGAGGAAATGGCATTGATAGCTTCAATTCCCTTGAATCCGACAAGATCGTGATTGTCTCTTGAGAGGTCATGTTCCAGTAGGAAATCCCATTCATGATGGCAATAATTTCAGCAGCAAGGATCGATCCTGGGGGTTTGATCTTGTGATACCCGGCAGCGTGGGGGTTTCTCTCTTTGTCAAGTATAAAGAAGCCTACTTCAAAGGCCTTGGATGATTCTTTGTAGGTTGCGTCAACTTTCATAATAAAGTTATCTTGGATACGATCTGTGTGGTATCTTGGACTCAGAGTTTAGGGCGGGGTGTTTTAGAGTTTGAGCTTTTCCTTTTCGTAGTGAAACTGCTCCAGGAATGCCTCAGTCCAACTGGCATGGACTCTCCGCCTTAGATGAGTGTCGCCTTTAGAGTGTAGAATGTCACAACTCTCTTTCCAGACTCCCCACATCTTTGTGGCCATTTGTTCCAGTTCAAGCTCGTCCAAGGTAAGAATAAGATGGATGGCCAGGGTATCATCTGAGATTCCTCTCACTTTCTTTATAAGAGGCCACCATTTCGTTTTGTTCCAAACATCTTTCACTCTCTGACAAAAGAAAAGAACATGATTAGTATTAGCAATTGAATGCCCACACACCGTGCACCTGGGGTTACACGGGACATGATGAGCAGCTAGGTTAACTTCAGCTGCAATCGCGTTTTGGGCCGTTTTCCAAAGGAAGATTCGGACTTTGGGGGGGATGTTCAGGTTCCATATCCTGGACCAAAATGTATGAGTCCTGTTGGAGGAAATAATATCTCTATTGTCGGAATTGGAGGGAGTTGTGTGAGTGTTCCCATATGCTGATTTGACAGTAAAGAGACCCTTTTTCGAGTATCGCCAGAAACGAGAGTCGGATTTTCCCTGTTGATCGATGGGGATCTTTTTAATAGCTTCTGCTTCGTGACTGGGAAAAAGGATATCGATTTTTGACTGGTCCCATTCATGAGAAAGAGTGATGAGTTCATGGACTTTGATGTTGTTGTCATATGTGGAGGAGTGGATGTGATCTTCCGGAGGAGAGTTCGGGGACCCAATGATCATTTCTAACATGCATCTTATGTTAAGTCGTTTTTTCCGGAAGAGACCCTCGAAAATGGTTGGTTTGTTCCACATTAATGACCGCCAAATATAGGATGGGTTTGACCTAGGGTGGAAACTTCCATTATATCGATTAATGTTTGAAGTATCTGGCTTTCAATACTTTAGCAACCAGAGAGTCCGGGTAAATGATGATTCTCCATATTTGTTTTGCTAGGAGCGCCCTATTGAAAGTGACCAAATCCCGAAAGCCCATACCTCCGTCCCTCTTAGTTTTGGTTAGCAATTTCCAATCCTTCCAATAAATCCTCTTGTCCTCCTGGTTACCTCCCCACCAGAATCTAGCACTCATCGATTCAATTTCCCCACAAATGGAAGTGGGAATCCTGAAGCACGACATGACATATCTTGGTATATCTTGGATAACGGATTTAAGAAGGATCTCATGTCCTCCTTCCGTGAAGAACTTATTTTTCCAACACCCCAGCTTTTTTGAGACTTTATCTCTTAAGTAGCCAAATTGTAGTTTTTTGCTATGGGTAGAAAAGGTAGGGAGTCCTAGATACAGATCATGGCCTTGGCAAATCTGGATTTGGAGGCTAGCTTTGACCGAATCAATATTGACTGAGGGTATTATTCTTTAAGGTAATGGCGGACTTATCGAAAGTTGATAAGTTGGCTTCGAGGCTCTTTCATAATCTTTAAGGCTTTTTTTAACCGTCAGAATGTCCCTATTGTTAGCTTTAAAGAAAATCAAGCTATCATCAACAAAGAAAAGATGAGTGATAATCGAGCTTCCAGCAACCCCGACTCAAAGGATATTTCCTAAGCATGAAGCATTGGCGTTAATCTTGAGGAGAGACCTTGAGCCACCACCACAAAAAGGAAATCTGGATAGAGGATCCTTGTCAAGTCCCCTCGGATGGTATGACTTTTCCCGAGATCTTTGCTTTGTTGACATGGAAAGAGTAAGAAGGATAAGTGACACATTCCATGATTAGTCTAATCCACTTTGTGTCAAAGCCCATTCAAGCATTACTTTTTTCAAGGTATCTCCATTCAACTTCGATTCGTAGGCCTTACTCATGTCGGTTTAAGAAAGCATAGCCTTGTTTACTCTTGTTGTTTAAAAGCCAATGCATGCATTTGTACCCCGGGATAATGTTGTTGAAAATCGGTCGACCGGTATGAACGCACTTTTGGTTAGAATTCAATAAGAGATCCAAGGACCCTTCGGAACCGGTTAGTAATAGCTATGACTACAATTTTATAGGAGACATTACAAAAGACTGATTGGACGATAATCTTTCAGCATTTTTGGCTCTTTGACCTTAGGAATAAGGGTAATATTCGTCGGATTTTGACTGTTCAACCCCTGTTCTCCATTAAGAATTCTGAGGCACCCCAAAGTGATATCCTCCCCGATTTCCACCCAGGCATTTTGAAAAAATAGAGTCAGAAAGTTCGTCGTCAGGCCGGGGGCTTTAGAGGGGTTCAGATCAAAAAGAGCTTTCCTAACCTCCTTTCCTGAGAAGGGATTCATCAGGAATCTGTTCATTTCTTCTGTAACCGAAGGATGGATAGAGTCAGTGATGACTCTAATATCCTCCTCGGAGGGGTTCTGGGAACTAAAAAGTTTGCTATAGAAGCCTTCAATGGTTTCCTCAATATTCTTCTGTTCAGTTTGGAGAATTCCATTTTCATAAAGAATTGACCAAATAGTATTCTTCTTTCTTCGTTTCGAGGCCATCTTATGAAAGAAGGAGGTATTTCTGTCTCCGGAGTTAAGCCAATTAACTCTGGACCGTTGTTTCCAATGAGTTTCCTCTTGGAAAAGAAGTTTCTCCAAACGACTCTCAATAGAATTGATCTTTGTTCGGTCAAAACCGTGATCCTCGTTATTCAAGTGTTTATTAAGGAGAGCACGAGTATCTTTAATTTGTCTTCCTAGATTTCCCACAGAGCTCTTGGACCAGAATTTAAGAGACTTAGCCACTTTCGTTAATCTATCCCCCAAACCAGTGGAATTAGAAGAATCCTTCCAACTATTGATCACAATGTTTTTATATTCCTCTTGAAGAGTCATTTGTGTTCTAATTTAAAAGAGGAATGGGCGATGCTAGGATATAGATTGATTATTACTACGTAATTTCAAAAGTATAGGCCGATGATCCGAGCCATAAAAATCAAGATTCACGGATAGAGCATCCGGAAACATGGTAAACCAAGAGCTGTTTGCCGCAAAACGGTCCAGCCGGGCCAAAATGTTATGATCTCCCAATCTCATATTATTCCAAGTAAATTTTGGACCCATTGTTTTTACATCATAAAGATCAACTCGACTTAGACTCGATTGAAACACATTCATATAATTAAAAGAACGAGCAATGCCTCCTTGTTTTTCCTTTTCATATCAGATTTCATTGAAATCGCCTCCTATTAGCCAACTTTCAGAGGGATTAGTGTGAGTTCTAGAGATTTTATCCAACAATTCCCATGAAAGGTGGCGGAGGTTATGGTTTGGGTTTCCATAAAAGCCCGTAAAGTACCATTTTTTACAATCAAAGAAAATCGAAAAATCAATATGGCCATGCGAGTAGGACAAAATAGAAACATCAAGATTATCATTCCAAAATAAAGCAAGACCACCACTCTTGCCTATTGATTCAACACAGAAATAGCTAGAGAAATTGAGACGCGTACTGAGTTTAAAAACACCAGACTTAGACAATTTAGACTCGAAAATAAAAACCAAATCGGGGGATTGGTCGAGGATAAGTCGTTGAAGATTCTTGAATGCCCGTTGTCCCCCGAGGTCGCGGGCATTCCAGCAAATGCAACTCATGGCTGGTGGCGGGGTTGAGCCGAGTCAACCTCCGCCGAAACAACACTGTTGGTCTGTGATGCGTTTTCAAAATAATGAAAAGTAGACTTATATGTAGTATAAAAAATCATCTACAAATTTGGATCATAAGATTCATAACCCATCGATTTTCGAATGACAAAAATTCATATGAGACGGTCTCATGCATGAGACGGGGTACAACTTAATAAAAATTATATCCATATTTTTCAAAATGTTAAATGTCAATGTTCAACTTATGTCTCGTCTCACGGTGAGATGGTCTCATACAAGTGTGTCTCTTTCCAAATTAGATTGCCAAGCTTTTGAAATTAAGTAATATTTTCTTCTTTTTATCTCTCTAAAAAAATTGATATTTGTGGGGCAAATTATGAAAACCGTATTTTCTTCTTATTAATTTTAATTAATCTTTAACAAACTTTTAGTATTAAATTAACGGACACTCTTATGTGAAATTTATTTATAGTATGAAATTGACATCATTATATTTATAAACTGATATCATTACTTTTATAAGTTAATACCAATAGTATTTAATACTATGATCTTAATTTATAAATGTAATAATATCAATTGATAAGTATAATAGTGTTAATTTAAAAATATAATAATATAAATTTTATTATAAACAAATTTCACGGAAAATGCTTACTTCTAAATTAAACCCTAAAGAGCAGGTGAATTTTCAGTTCACATAAGCACCTTTAGTCACAATTAACAAAAAAAAATACTCCCCTCGTCCCAATTCCTAGTTTGCATTTACTTTTTTCACGTATTTTAGCGAACGAGTTGTTTATTAGTATTTGAAATGATATGGACTTTTAAGGAGATGTATGATAGATCTACATCTCCTCTATTATATGTCTCCTTAAAAATTTCTTTATTATTTTAAATACTAATAAAAAACTCGCTCGCTAAAATACTAGAAAACAGTAAATGTAAACAAAGAATTAAGACGGAGGTAGTACTTGATACTTATTGTCATATATGGATCCAAATGTGACGAACTAATACGGGCTAGACTAGTTATCATAAATTTGGGATCTTCACTCTAAGGTACAAAAATCATGGAAAAATTACTCTAAGGTACAATGTGCAAAAATTACGTTACACTTTAGTATCTAGTTTGAACTAAAGTGCAAACAATTTTTTGCACAATGTACCTTAGAGTAATTTTCCCCATAAATTTTACACGGTGCTTATCATAAATAAGTAAATTAAAAATTTATTGGATAATCTAATTTTATTAGGTCATAAATAAAACAATTAAATTAGACGTGAGTTGATTTGCATGTCTTATATCTGTACAAATTTGCACAAAAGCTTTTGTGTATGCTAAGATTGTAATTCTCTCTTTTTATTTTTTTGAGAAAAGTTTGTGTTTTCTTGTAAATTTTGTGTAACACTTTGGCATTTACACAAATTAATACTCATTCCGTCCCGCGATTACTTGAATACTTACCTAATTTGGACGTCTCAACACTATTTAAACATTCCCAAAATGGAAACAAACATAATATTAATACACTCACAACACCCTTAATTTATTTCACTCAAGCTCATTTTACTTGGTTTGCGTGTCATTTTCAGTGTTCAAGTCCTCATGGTACGAAGGGAGTACCTTTTTTATATAAACTAGTACACTATTCACCAATAATGAGTGATAGCTGCTGCACCCAAGATTTTGCTCAAATTTAAGCTCTACCCCTTTTAAGACACTTTTATTTCAAGTCTCTAATGCTTTGTACCTCATAAGCATGGATGTAAAAATCCGTCTAGGCCTTAGGCGGCTTCCGACCGATCCAATTTTGTCAAAATTGGAGAGAAAAATCGTTTTCGATGCCAGGCGGCACCTCAATTCGATTCTCCTGCTTCACTTTTCGTATTCTATTGGTGTTTCACTCTTCTATATTTTTAACACATGAATCCAGTGTATAGTGGTTCATTGTATATTTTTTATTATTCCACGTGCCTTTCATCCATATTATTAAATACAAATCTGGTGAAACTACGTAAATGAAATAGGTGATCTCCGTTCATTCACCACCTTTAGGCGGATTTAGGCAGATCTAGGCGGATTTATGCTAATTTATTTTGTAATTAAAAAAAAATAAAAAATCAGACCGCCTAAGCGGCGACTAGGCAGACCTAGGCGCTAGGCAGCCAGAATCCACCCTATTGGGGTTTATTAGAACACTATTTCCATTGATATGAAATCTTTTGGGAGATGCCCAAAAATAAATCAATGCATTTCAAATTTCAAAGCAAACAATATCATCTGCGTCGCGGGGATTTGAGCCTGGCGATTTTTTGACTTTTTGAAACCTTGCTAATAAGTAAGTAATCATCAAACAAAAGTTCCATGATATAATGGATCATGCATTTACATAGTATCTGAGTTTCATCGAGAACATATGGATCACACACATTAACACTACACATACTTCAAATAAATAACGAGACAAACCCCGGCTCGATTCGATTAACATAAATTTTACATGGGAGTTTACAAATTATATTGATGGACATATTTCAAGGGGAAATGGTTCTAGGAATAATGATATCTCCAATGTTGTTGTGCCATGGGTCAGCTAAATGAGTTGCTAAGTTCTCCAATGGCCCTGTTCCTGGATATGCTGATTGCTGCACCACAAATCCCACAAATGCCAACATTGCAAGACGACCTGAATCAAACAAGATTGCATGTTTTAGTGTAACAAGTTGTATGTTTCTAAAATACGTTAGCAAATTAAGGGTAAATATGTGTTTTGAGAATACCATTCTTGACCTCCTTGATTTTGTACTCTTCGAACTTTTTAGGGTCCTTGGAGTAACCCAAGGGGTCAAAAGCCCCACCCGGGTACTTCTTCTTTTCTGGGTCTTTCTCCATGCTCCTTTGGTGCTCCACAAAGGCTATTGCCAAGAATTCAATCACCAAAATGGTGGGTAGGGTACCCCATGGAACCGGGTTACCCAAATAAGTCGCTTGCCCGCCCGGAACTGCCGCCCATTCTTGGGCCTTCACCCAGTTGCCCAGTCCCAAAGCCTCCGGGATAAGGACCCCCGGCTGCAATCATTAAATCCATTTTTATATTAATAAAATTACCATTAATTAATTTCCGGTGAAACTTGTTCATGGTATATATAAAATTTATACCATAACACTAATCAAACTGATATCGCTATATTTGTGAACTGAGATCATAACATTAAATGCTATACGTATTAGTTATAAGAATAGTAATATCAATTTATAAGTATAATAGTATCAATTTCATAATATGAATAAATTTCACGATAGTTTGTGAAATAATACACCCACTTGGAAATGGAATCATAAATAATAAATGATTAAATTATATATCTATAAGATTATAGAGTTTCACTAACATATTCAAATAGATACAATATCTACCTAAGAGGGGAGTAGTTGCTAAAATTAAAATTTCAAATTAAGTATGGGCTAAGCCTTAAAACTTTATATTAATAATTGTCCGATTCAATATAAATAAGTTGCACTTTTCAGTATAACAAATTGTATGATTCTAAAATGTCCTATGAAAGAACGGCGCACGTTGAGTGTACATGAGACCGACTCTTATGTATGATAATCAACTTACAACGGCAAGCATAGCCCATCTGCAGTGATAGAGCTCCGATTCCTTGTATCTCTCTAGATTTTCTGGTACCTCTCCGAAACCGAGCGGGTCGAACCCGAAATCCCTGAAACCCAACAATTACACTTGTTTAGGTAAAAGGTATTAGTTGTATAGGTAAAAGGTATTAGTTGCTCAAAACAAATATTACCCGGGAGCGGAGCCATCGAGGTAGGGCGGGCGGGGCTGGCCGGGCATCCACTCGGCGGACATGGTGAACCTAGAAGTGGCGGCGGCATTGGCGCCGAATGAGACGGAGCTGCTGGCGGCGAATTTAGACTTGGAGGAGGAGAGGACGGAGGGGCACACGGCGGCGGCGGCGAGGCCGCAGCTCATCACTGCATTGGTGGCCATTGTTGAATTGGGAAGGTGGAGAATTAATTGGCTTAGGTAGATGAAGAGAGGTGAAGAGGGTACAAGTATACGGGAAACAGGGATTTCGCAAATCCACTGGTTGATTCTTATTGGCTAAGAATATGGGTATCTATGATGCTATTGGGCCACGTGGTTCAATCAGATGTTGATGTGGAATATTATTATTGTGTGGATAGATATTGTGAGGGGTTTTCCATGGTCGAGGTTCAATATCAGTGGGGTTAAAAATCTGGCCATATCTACACTGGATTATCTATTTTGCGTTTGAGAATTCATATTTGAATGTATTTCAATATTTAAAAAACATAATAATTTATTATATCGATGTATCATTGCACGCTGATTCAACAACATAGTTTGCTAATAATTGGGTGAGACTAAAAACAACTAATACTATTTAGATGAAAAATTATATGAACCTAATTCACAGTTCTAAAATTTGTCAATTTTATTAACCATAATACCCAACAAATTCTTAATAGATCATAATACAATTTTTGTTTGATTCATTTTGTAAACAAGTCATAAAACTGTACTACCACAAGTTAAGTTTTAAAATGAGGTTTTCAGTATATATAATAAAAGGCTTTTACCTATTTTAATTTAGCATGTTTAAAATAAAAGCGTCAAATATGGGAGCTCAAATACAGGTACTAATAATAAGAGGGAAGATTTTGTACCACCATACTACAACACATTAAATTTTTTAAAATTAAAATTTTTTAAATAATAAATTGTGTTTAACCACTTTAATTAAATATGTTTATTTTAATTATTTGTAGATTAAATTTATAATTGATTAATGAATGAAAACTAGAGTTAACTCTAGTTATCTAATTGATTCAGATTATAAAGAAACAATTTTTATTTGTATTTTTTATTTACAAATTTTATGTATAATACATTCAAGTCATATTTTTGTTATTGTAATATTACTATATTTTGTATGTAATACTAAATTGTTTTGATTAGTTACACTTCATAATTTACCTTTATGTTTTTTAAAATTTACTTTTTTTACATGTAATACTGCTTCCATTTTAATTTTTCAAATCTTTTAAAATTTAATTCTTTCTTATATTTTTTAATATAATACTGTTATATTTTTTCATGAAATACTATTATATTTTGCTTGTAATACTGTTTCCATTTTAATTTAATACTCTTCAGAAATACTTTTTTTATGTTTTGAATGTAACATTATTATATTTTGCTTTTAACGCTACTTCAATTTTGCATTTACTAACTTTTAGAACTTTTTTCTTACGTTACGAGTGTACTACTATTATATTTTTACATATAATATTGTTATGTTTTTTCTATAATACTACTATTAATATTTTGCATGTAATATTATTTTCATTTAAATTTAAAACCTTTAGAACTTATCTTTTTCTATGTGTCGAATTTACAATATAAGAAATGCTTCCAAAATTACTAGAAGGGAATTGGTATTCATAGTTCAAGACATTGGGAAACTCTCAAAACTACTTTTAAAGATAAAAATGTGTGCACTTTATTTATGTGTTAATTATTCGGTATTCTGTAAAACTATTAATTAAAAAAAAATACTTGAACAAACAATTTGACAATAATTATTTTTATATTTTGCTGAATGTGTGTATAAATTTTGTAATGAGATGAACACTCAAAATGTGTACATCAACTCTTCGAATTGGTGTGTCATGACACCAATTATATACAATTATTTATATTTGTTGTCAATATATTTTTTTATAGAAAAGATAAATAAATTAATGAGAAATACTTGTAAAAAAATATTTGGGCTGGGCTGGTACCTGTTTCCTTGTTCCAGTTGATAAAAGCTTTATTGGGTGGGCTCCAGGCCTCATATTGCCATCTCTCTCTCTCTCTCCCTCTCTCTCTCTCCCCTCACACACACATGCACAAAACTAGAGCATGATGACAATAAATAAGTTCTCTCCCACACACAGGCACATTCGAAGTAACTGGTTTCAGCATTAGATTCTCTCATGTCATCAATTTAAAGCTGCAAAGAGCAGCGACGAATTTGTTCCACCGAATCCAAACGAGTTGGACATTGCTGCTTTAATGTCCATCTTCTTTGAAACACTCGAAGGCATTACTAAGTCACCATTAAATATAGGATCTGGTTTAGTGAGGTTGCGCGTTAATGGTGCGATCCCCTGCAATCACATCACAGAATATGTGATCACAATTTTTGTGCTTATAGTTACACTGTTATAGACAATATAAAGTTGAAAGAATAAGATAAAATTGGTCACATGGTGTATGGATAATATAGAGAATATTGCTTCGACTGCTCCAGCTGCTCCGAGGAGATGCCCAACCGCACCCTGATCACAGTGTTGAAATGGAGATTTAGCCTTCAGTTTGTTTAGAGGTATAGGAGATATATCATCACTAGGTTACCTTTGTGGACGACAAGGCTAAAGTATCTGATGCTGCATTACTGCAAAAGAGAGACTTAATCGCCTTCGCTTCCACCACGTCACCTGCATGAGGAATTTACCGTTTTAGCCCCAGTTAACACACCACTAGTCCGTTAATCAGTATCTCAGAATAGCTCTGTGCTGAATTCAGATTACCCAAAGGTGTGGAAGTAGCATGTGCATTAATGTAATCCACCTGGTCGGGGTTCAGCCCAGACTGCCAAGAAACAAAAAACATGGTATATTATAATTATTCATGTATTCTTGTTTGCATTTACGATATTCAAAATTTAAAGGGGTTACATAAAAGTAGACTGAACAATCATCATAAAACCTGTTGTATGTCAAATACCTGTTCTAAGGCACGTGACATGGACAAAAAAGCTCCTCTTCCATCACCGTGTGGTTGAGTGATGTGATATGCATCACCTTAACAAAGTAACCATTTCCAGTTTCGCATGGAGTGATTAATGTGTATGAAGTAAGAACGTTATTCAATCTCAAGGTTGAAGAAACTACCTGACATCCCATAACCCCGGAGTTCTGCATACACTTTAGCTCCTCGTTTTTTTGCATGCTCCAGTTCCTAAAACAGCAAAATTCGTAAAAGGTTTTCAATGACAAACTGGCTTTTCTGTTGAATCTACATAAGTATGAAACTAGGAAATTCTTTTTAATTTGAAAATAAAAAAACGTAGAATTTGTTGATTTACCTCCAAAACCAGGATCCCAGAACCTTCACCTATACTGTGTTTAAGCAGTTTATTAGGACGGTACATGTGAAACAATTAAAGCTCACAAAGCACTCAAAGTAGCAGCCATTACTTACACAAAGCCATCACGACCACAGTCAAAAGGTCTTGAGGCTTCTTCAGGTGCATCATTATACTTGGACGTCAGTGCCCTTGACCTGTATATGTTAACATTAACTTGGTCAACAACACTTTCTTCTCAAAATCTAATAGGTTGACTATCTTCCCACATTTTATCATGGCCAACAACAAACATGACTTTAACGGACTTGCTTTTGGAGTCACTTGTTTAATCAAAACATGGCTGTCCCGGAACTTAACTCTTATGACTATTTAGCATCTGCTTGTGACAGGACATTTTTAAATGTAATAAGATAAAATTAAAGGAAAAGGTTTATTTAATCCTGTAAGTTTGTCCATTTTTATTTCAGGACAATCTACTTTCCCGGATTGAATTTCGTCTTGCTAACTTCCAAAATTCAACTTTTTAGCCCTTTGACCGGCTGCAACAGGTTGGTAACTGGTTTAGAAAGTTAATAGGAAAAAATAAAAGAAGTTATAGAAATTCAAAAAAGGAATGCTACGTCAGCTAAAACTGGCTGGTAATCCAGTCAAAGGAATAAAAAGTTGAATTTTGAAAGTTAGCAAGATGAAATTCAATTCGGAAAAGTGGAGTGTCCTGAAAGCTAAAATGGGCAAACTTACAGGACTAAAGTAAACCTCAGCCTCAAGTTTTTATAAAAAATCCACCTATGGACACTCCTCTATTAATGAAATGGGACACCAATGAAATAGTAGAACAGCATTCTGTTTCCCCTTTTTTAGCAGGGCTTTTAATCTATCATTGATTAAATGTATGACATTTGTAAGGAGGAATGGCATGATAGACACATTAATCATTACCTACAAAATCCTGCTATAGACAAAGCATCAATGCTTGCCTCAGTCCCCCCAGCAACCATGACATCAGCATCGCCAAATTGAATCATCCTGGCAGCATCTCCAATTGAATGTGCCCCAGTAGCACAAGCTGTCACTGCAGCATGGTTTGGTCCCTAGATTCAAATCAAGACTACGATATACAAATATATCCAGCGTAATAGAAAAATTATTTTTAAAACACAAAATTATCTGAAAGTTTACAGAGCAAGTTGACTTTGTTGTTCAACCTTTATTTGACAGGCAAGTAATTCAAATGATTGCTTTACTCTGTCCAGATTTTACTTTAATTCATTAATTTTCACTGTATTGCAAGGTTCGCCCTCAGAATAACATATATTATAGGATTTCTGACTGCAAAGTTATTTAATAACAGATAACTAGCAGAAATGAAAATTATGTACTTGTAAACCTAATATAATTTTCTTTGTGGACAATATAGATAAACTCTCATATAGCCCATAAATTTCACATGTGATCTGCATACCTGGAATCCATACTTCATGCTCACATGGCCGGAAGCCATGTTTATTAGTATCCTTGGGATGAAAAATGGACTGAGCCGTCGTAGTTTCTGCTTTTTGGAAAAAATATTATTGTTACAAATATAATATAGATAATCAATACTCCCTCCGTCCCAACATTACTTGAACACTTGCCTTATTTGGACGTCCCAACATTACTTGAACACTCCCAAAATGGAAACAAATATAATATTAATACACTCACAACACCCTTATTTTATTCCACTCAAACCCACTAAAACCAACTTTACTTGGTTTGCGTGTCATTTCCAGTGTTGAAGTCATCTTGGGACGGAGGGAGTATCATATAAAAATCTAAAACAAAATGACATGAGACAGGTGATTCCCCTTGGTTTCTATTGAGGATAAGTTTGGAATCTAAATTTCAGAAAATCAACCAATCTCAAGAGACTTTCACCAAAAATCAACGAAGAAAACAGCAGATCCACATAGAAAAAGATAAGCAACCAACTAACCTTCTCATAAATCATTTTTGAAGCATCCAATATGTCACTGATGCTACCAGTTCCTGCACCTATGGAAACTCCCTAATGATCTTAAAGTCAGAAATGAACAGTTGGAAACAGAACTAAAAAACACAAACTTCAATAACATATAATCCCTCCGTCCCAGGATGACTTGAACAGTTACTGTTTCACTCGTGTTTCAGCGAACGAGTTTTTTATTAGTATACGAAATGATAAATTAATTTTAAGAAATGTGTATGATAGAGGAGGGGTAAGACTATCATACCCCACCTTAAAAGTCACTTTATTATTTCAAATACTAATAAACAATTCGCTCGCTAAAACACGAGCAAAAAGGTAAGTGTTCAAGTAATCTTGGGATGGAGGGAGTATGAAGTATGAACAAAATACCGTTCTTTCCTTCTCATCTTGCTGGGTTGGCATATAATTCGCATCTCTTAGGGCCTCATCAGCAGCACATAATGCATATCCTATGAACCTGGCAATCGCCCTATGATCCTGCCAAGATTAAAAGTAGAATCTCACAACTCAAGTTTGTTGAGGCATAGCCCATAGTTGGTAATTCTTAAACAGAATTACTTGAAGGTTACTATCTGGGAGATTTCAGATTTCCATTTTTTTCTGAAGTGATAACAGGAGAACAAATAATTCAAAAGTAGTTTACTGAACCACATTTTTATTCGACGCAGAATACACACCTCAGAATCAAATTTTGACTAGTTTGCTCTTTCTCACTGTACACAATTTTCTCTCTGGATTACAAACTAATACCTATACCAACCAGTTCTCGAAAATGACAACATAAACAAACAACTATATTACCTTAGAATTAAGCCACAACTCCTCATTAAATTCACCTGACTTCGATCCACATGGTACAATTCCAGCGACTTTGGATGTCAATTGGTCGTAAGTATGCTGCTGTGTCTCTTCATCAAATCCATTCATCTTCAAATCCTCGACATTTATCGCCCTAATTCCACAATCCCCATCTATTAAACGCTTCCAGGCAACTTCCACGCCACAACCTAAAGGTGTTACCATCCCTAAACCTATGGCAGTAAACCAAAAAAGTATCCCACTATTAGCGAGGCATCAGCAAGTACAACAAGAAGCCAGAAAATAACCAAATTAATACAAATCATGAATAGCACTATGAGTCATTTCTCATCCAGAAAAAAATCAGGCTATTAACCATAGCAGTGATGCATAACATAATAGTTCACACCTCCCACAGTATGCTCTTAAGTTGTTATTTCAATGTAGAACCTCAACAAATTATACTTCAGCTAGAAATTAGCAAATAAAAAGTACCTGTTACAACAACTCTGCGAGAAGGTAATCGGGGTGGAGGGCCAAAGGGACCGGAAGAGAAAAAGCGACTCAGATGTATCACTGATTTCAAGACTCTATCACTATAGCGCCTTGCCACTGCCATTTGCTTCAATAATAATCCCAAAATCACGCTGGGGTTTTATTTTCCACCGAATTTTGTCGATAGCAATTCAAATGCAGGAATCAACCAAAGGATTGATTCTCTTTTCTATGGCGTTATCTAAACAACATTTTTATGCTAATCAATAAATGGAATTACCTCTTTTTCCGAAAGCAAACGAAGGAGTTCACTCTTAACTCTCTCAAAATATGAATCCCTTCGCAGCTTAAAAGTCGGCGCCTCAAAATTTTATAGTTCTAAATATTTGCAGATTTCTCCTTCATACGTTCGGAATTACGTAATCACTCCACCAAGTTTATACTTATGGCATCCACGCCCATTTTGTTCGAAAAATTGGGTGTTAAATTCTGGGGGTGTATGAAAAAAAAATGCTTTAAAGAAAGTAATTTATTTTAGTGATTATGATTTATGAGAGAAAAATTGATTAATTACGTAAGTACTTGTAAAGTAAAATTTATGAAAATAAAAAATCAAGTGCGCAGCAAAAAGAGAAAATATTTAAAAAAAAGGCAGTTAAAAACATACATTGTCAACTTAAAGAATTTAATTTTAAGAGATTAATTTAAGTAAAAATACTTAAATCTCATTTTTGAAGATAAAACTGATTAATAATCAGCTTAAAAAAATAAAGAAATTTACACTGATTTGCTTCCGAATTAATGAGTTTAAAGAAATAATGAGTTTCCCAGCGTGAGAATCCTTGTTTTGGTATTCACGTTTTATTTGCTTCCTATTACTCCGAAATTTACATTGATTCATGAATTTAGATCAGTAATTTTCATAGGAAAAGAAAAAAGAAGAAGAAAATTGTGAGAATCCGTTGGATCAGATATTTATTTCACCCAAGAATCAGGATGAGCTCTTCTTCACAGCTCTCAGGAGTAAGCAATGATTCGCATATATTCATCATCAGATCTAAGCTGGGGTTTTGCATTCTCTCTTTTTTATATTTATGATTAATATTAAATTTAGGTTTTGGTAAACAGGGAGGATTTACGAAGCTGTGCAAGGGATTGGGTGTGGTTTTGATAACCGGTCACATTGTTGTCCACATTTTTCCACCTGCTCTTTCTTATCTTGCTCTCATTCCTGCCAAGTATTTTCCATTTTTCTCGCTACTTATTCATATTTTCCTTCTTTTGTTCATGTGCTTTTTTTGTGGTAATTTGATACTGATAGAGATGTTTGATGTGGATTCTTTAATGTCTAATTATTCTTAGAGTGGAGGAAATTCTAGGTTGTTTAATCCAAAAGTTAATTATCATTGAAGTTGCTCCTGTTTTAGCTTTACAGATTAACTAAAGTAAAAATTCGACAACATAAACAGGAGGAATGTGTTAGAATTTTGAACAGGACTGATCATATCTGCTGCTAAAACTATGTAATAGAGGATAGCTTCAAGTATTATAGTGATATGCATATATGCCGAAATGTTCGACTAATTTACTATTGTTTTGGATTTACTCTAGGACTATTCCGTTTGGTTGGAATCTCATCACGGCTGGATACACTGAACAGTCAATTTACGGGGTATTTATTTTCTTTGTACTTTGTTCTTTCGACGTGTGTATTATACTACATTCATGTCCTTTGTCTCCCGTGTATTTAGTTTTCAAAAGAGTCATTGGTATTTTGCAGGTGGTCATCAGCATAATTGGTCTCCTTTTTATCGGGAAACTCCTTGAACCTATATGGGGCTCTACTGAATTTTTTAAGTTCATCTTTGTCGTTAACTTACTGACATCAGTTTGCGTTTTCATCGTTGCCATTTCCGTGTACTACATTACAACGCAGGAGATATATCTGTAAGTAGTCAAGAGGACTAAAATATAGTCTTCACCTTTGACGTGTCGTATTATATAATGTTTTCACTTTTTGTTCTAAAATGATTTCTATTGCAGTTATCAGCCTATTTCTGGTTTCCAAGGGGTGCTATTCGGTCTTCTAGTTGGCATAAAACAAATAATGCCTGATCAAGAGTTGTCTTTCTTAAAGATAAGAGCAAAAGTATGAATGTTGATCTTCGATTTATCTATTTGTTTCGTTCATTATTGAAATTTGAACTTTGATGTTCTCACATTTCTCATGCAGTGGCTGCCTTCTCTAGCACTGTTGGCCTCTGTTGTCGTTACTTTTTTTGTGACAGAACCGGCGTTGTATCTTCCTACCTTAATTTTCGGGACCTACGTAGGTTGGATTTACCTCAGGTACTGGCAAGCAAAACCAGAGACGACCTTAAGAGGCGATCCGATTGATGAATTTGCTTTCTCCACATTTTTCCCCGAGTTTTTAAGGTAATAATCCCCTGCATTTCTCACCATGTTCGTTCCTGTATCTGCATACTATAACCTAATTCGAGTTTATGGAATGCAGGCCGGTGATTGATCCCATTTCCACGGTTCTTGAGCGCATGTTCTGTGGAAAAAGACCCGAAAACGATGAGACCAAGGACTATACTTTACGAGATACCTCATTGTCTGGTTCAGATTCTATTGAAGCATCTAGGAGAAGGTAACTTCACTTGGAATAACACTCTTGTACACTAGTTGTACGGTGCAACTGTACACAACTCACTTTTTCAGTGAACACAACTAATACGTTTTAGTTAAACAACTAATACCTTTTAAAAAATCATATAAATTGCACGGTTTACCTGGAGTATGCAAGTTTTTGTCTTCCACTTGTTGCTAGTTATGAAAGATGGATTGATGAATGATGTAAAAGGATTGTAATATGTAGGAGAGCTACATGATTCATTTTAGACGTGTCGTTTTTTATGGTGCTCTTGTTAATGTGGTAGGGAAAGGGGTGCTCGAGCACTCGAAGAACGATTGGCTGCTGCTGATAGAGAAAGAGCTGCTGCTGCAGCAAGGGTAGAACAGACACCCAAAGATGCATTGGAAAATGCATAGAAAGACTGAAAATTCGACTTTGAACCCTCAGTTTCCAAGTCTCAGGCTTATTGCAAGCTTCTTGTTTATACACATCTGAGCTTTAGACTAGTTTTTGCGTATTTTGATTATGATAGTTAGCAATTTTAGCAGGTCTCACTTGCGTATTTTGATTATGATAGTTAGCAATTTCAGCAAGTCTAATGTGAGACTGTGTCTTGGAATATTTTCCAAGAAATGAAGAAAAAAAAATAATACTTAGACCGTGTCACGCATATGATAGTTTTTCAAGGAAAATATATTCAATTTTAAATTTATTATTTTTTCTTGTACAAGATTTTGTGTAACAAATTTACATGTTATTTTAATGCATGTATTCAAATGTAACAACTTTGGTTTTAGGGGTGGGATTTGGGAATGTTATAATATGAGGTGGTAAAATAAAACTCTATTCCTTCTGATTGTGCTCTGTAGTGTGGATTATGTAGATCTATCTCACTATTTAATTTGATGGATATGTAATGTGAGGAAAACTGAAGATACAATGATCATATTCTTCAATTATCTTGACAATTTGTGTATGAGATTTATTTTATGAGGAATATAACTTTTTTCTAATAATTGAAAATTTTCCCAATTTTTATTTTATTTTATGAATGAATCAAGCTGACTACAATTAGTTCATTCAAAGGTTCAATGACATACAGAGGCAATATTTGTTTTGGTATTATATAATGGATGCTGAAATTTTGAATTGTGAAATCTAGAAATTTCAAAATATGGTAATAGTATTTATTCATTTCGAGATTATGAGTAGCAATAAATCAAAAGTTTAAAAGAGTAAGTAATGTAGTATTATTTTGAGTTAGGATAAATGTTAAACAAGTGTGTAAAATGGTAATGTAGTATTATTATATTTATCAAAATAATTTTACATCAAATCAAGTGTGTAAGAATGAGTAGATACATTAGTCCGAATTTTGAAATCCTGATACAAAATCCCAAAACATAACAAAACGGGGGACGTAACATCCCACGTCGGATCGGGAAAATCCCAAAACAAGAATTACATATCCAGTTGGGAAATCCCAAAACAAGAATTAAGCTCAGTATTTACAGGTAACAGTACATGGCAAACCTAGTCTTGTATAAATCCTGAGTTCTTTCACATTATTCAAGCCCATGTCTCACAACTGAATAACTGAGACACAGCACTCACCTTACAAACTTCGACAGAACGAAAGAATCACGCAATGTCTTTTGCTCATTTTTTCAAGAAATTCTCGATTTGTACAAGTACCTGGCGACGTGTATCATTATTCATTACATTAGCCACATTTATCAAACAATTAGACCAAGAAAAAAGATTAAATCCAAAAAAAAAAAAAAAGAAGAAGAGAGAATCATTTGGAGGATTATAGGAAGAAGGAGAAAGACCTCGACTGCAATTGCAGTTGGTGAGATATCAATTACATCTTCAATTCCGAACTTGATCGCCATATCTATTATAAGAGACATACATAGTCACAAACAAATAGGTTTTGGTTTTGATAATAATCATTAATAGAAGAAGGAAACATCAAACAAAAACCATAAGATTGAGATCATACTTTCAAGAGAAACTCGTACATCAGCATTGCCATATGCTTCACCCCTCTCTTCAAAAAGGGTACACAATCGCTTCATAGTCTACAGAAACAGGGCATATATGAGTTGGACTTATTCTTATGTACAACAGTTTTACCATACAACTACTTCTCAATTATCACTTTATAGTATAACAACTAATACCTTTGAATGAAACAACTAATACTGACAAATTAATAGTACGTTTAAATAAAACAGCTAATATTGTTTACAAAATATACAAAAATGCAAATTGATTGTGCGGTAAAACTAGTTTACATAAGACCTTACCGTTATATATATATACATATATATCTCTAGAGTAGGTCTAGTGTGCAAATTTGTATAGATGAAAATCTATAAAATTGCCCTAAATCAACCAACTACACCCTAAACACTAAATAATTAACCCTAAATATGACCTATTTGAGCTGGGTGAACCATGAACTAGTCGGGCCGAGTGAACCATGAACCACTCAATTTTGTATTACATTCATCAATTATAGAATTTGGTTGAAAATTAAAGTTTTTGTATCTATACAAATTTGCATACTAGACTTTGTCATATCTCTAAACTGGTGGATAGAATTATATACAAAGCGAAAGCCTACCTTAGTGTAAGGATCTCCAGATCCATGGTGCAGAAGGGGCCGAGAATCAGTTCCAACAGCTGTAATTCTACGAGCTAAGGCTTCCAAAGGTACGTCTAGCCAAACACTGATACCTTTTCTCATGTGTCGCCTAGTATGTCGAAACAATGACCATTTAAACAGCTATAAGACAGAAGGAGAAGTTGATCATGCAAAAAAAACAAGAACTTGACATGTTATTACCAATTGATAGGCCGAACAACCGCACCCCCACCTGTTGAAACAACTAACCGATTCATCGAAGACAACTTGTGCAATACCTCAGTCTGAAGAACAAAAGAACGAAAAAACCTTAAGTCAAAATGTTGAAGTAAGAATGGACAAGTTTTTGTCTCTCTAATAATCATGACAGAAAATCAAATTAGGCAGAGGCTGCAGCTTTAATATACATAGATACCTAAATTTACAACAGCTGCATTCTACCTAACTTATTTCTGGGCCTATATTTATTGACTTTATTTCTGATCATTGGAAAATCTACATTGAAGAACCTTAGAGTAACCAGAAAATATTCTTTTTAAAAAGAGTCGTAGGATATGCAAAAGACGAAGAAATGGGTGAAGATGGGAAAAGAACAGCTTATTCCTTGCTGACCTCATTATCTCTGAAGAAGCTCTCACCATATAACTTGAAGATTTCAGCCACTGTATGTCCACCTGTCTCCTCTATCAGCGTGTCGCTGAAATAATCACAAGTAACATTATTAAAAATTTCATAATAATCCAAAGATCAAGAAACTGTTAAAAATCATTAAAACAAAGATCACAATGAAACAAAAGTAATATTTGGGTCTCACCAGTCAACGAATGAATATCCAAGGGATTCCGACAAAGCCTTGCCTACTGTTGTTTTCCCAGATCCCATCATTCCTGCGACGAACAAAACTTGAGTTAAAAATGCAAATGACCCTAAGCCGTTATACTGCACTAGTCCAAGAAAAGTGATGTGCACCCACCAACAAGATATAGACATCGTCCGTCTAGATATGGTTCGATCTCTTCAGATTTGTCCTGTGATAGCATCAACTCTGAGTCATAATCTGATTCAAGTGCTAAAATCATCAAGAATAGGCCACTTTTTCAGTACGTTGATTTATATCATACAATTGAAGCCAACCTTTTGCCCACTAAAAAGGTTCTTTCGGGACATTAATAGAAGGAAGAAGATGTCATAAGAACTTACCTTTATGATCTTTGATTCATCAAATAATGCTGGAGAAATGTCAGATTCCAGAACCGAAGCTACAAGAGAGCGAGGGAAAGAGAGCATCCGAGGATGTTAGTGTCCAATACTTGCACAAGAGCTTATTTACTAAATTCGTTTTTTGTGTAGAATATAGGGAAAAGAACAAGTTTTTTCAAGAAAAGCCCTCCACCTTCCTTATTATGCGCATTTGATGTAAGAAATAACATTCATATGACAATCAACAATAAGAAAAAAATTAGCAGCTAACTGACCATATCATAGGCAATCTACGAGTACATTAAGATCAATTCCTTTCGGGGGAGTGGGGAAGAGTCATGAGGTGTTGAGCAATGAATTTCACATCAAGAAAGTAGTTCATATAAGGTAGTGTTCGAAGAATTCTCTCTTTAAGACATCAAGTTACAATCTTTATGCCCAACAAAAAAAGATTACTAGTTATATTCAAGTCAGATGACAAAAGCACTAAAAAGGATTTACATGAACCAGCTCGAATGCTAAAAAAATCGGAAATGTAATTGTTTTAAGAATCTACCTGGACGGTTTTCAGAAGAACACGAGACCTTTAAAGTTACAAATCCATGAAATCTCTTCTTAGCAAACACACCACAAGAAGTGGGCATCTGATACAACCGTTGATCAACAGACTTGTGAAAAAACTGCAAAGAACTACTCGGTTTTCTTGCGATCTTTTCCGGGTTTATCCAAGTGGGTGATTGCAACACTCTTATCTCCATGTTATATCACTTTGATTCCAATTCAAATTCTACAAAGAAACATCAATGTTAGGAGAAATCTAGCCTTCTTAGTAAATCACCCCCCCCCCCCCCCCCCCCCCCCCACCACAAAATTAAACACTAAAAAGATCCAATCTTGTACGTCTCATTTCATCAAATTCCATGAATTCACACCAAATAAATCAAATTCATAAGAAAACAAAATTAACAGGACGAGCCCAACAGATAAAATGAAAACCATTAGCAGAAAGTTACTAATAAATTGTCAGCTTTATTCAAGTGGTGATGAAATAGCTGGAAAATTCATATTCTTGATTACCCACCATAACAAATAAGAGAGAACATCAAGAAAGCAGAGCTTACCGACAAGTGGCTATGGAATCGTGACGGATTCCTCTCTCCGATGAGAAAATAAGCGCAGGAATTACTTATTTTTCTCTTGAAAGCAAGTAAATTGTATTAAATGCACGAAACTAGAGAGAAAATCAAAAATTTGTTTGAAGGGCTTATGGTTTAGCGGGTAGATGGAGAATTAGCAGGTGACTGAAGGCCGGGCCGGGCTGGGGTTGGTGGGTTGTGGGATGTTTGGTTGCCACCTACTTTCAGCCCTATTTCGTTTTTGGAAAAAATTTGCACAATGCACCCTCTACTTTGACACAATCACACCTAACTCCTGATTTACGACAATAAAAAAATTAAACCGACGAAAATTTGAAAAATAAAAAGAAATCGAAACAGAAATTAGAAAATGAAGCAAAAAAAAAAATATATTCAATCCTAGTTTAACCATAGTAGCTGCACTGCCGCCTTCACTTACTTATCCGGAATAAAAATATATCGATAAACATCATATTGTTGTATGCATAAATAAAAAAACAAGATTTGATGATTTCGGTTAAATCGGGGAATAACTACATCCGGCGAACTCAAATCAAGAGAGGTTTCACCATTCTTCTTGTACAGTTAATACATCAGAGTTCCCTTTATATAGAATATAATCTAGGGTTAATAGAATACCTAAACTACCCCTCCCTTTATATAGAATATAATCTAAATCTATCCAAAACCATCCATCCATTCTTTTATCGGATGAAAATATTATAAATGATTTTTTTCTTCAGCCCATATATTTTTTTTGCAAAAATCAGTTGAAATTAACAAATTTCGATACTGGGTCAAAAAAAGAGAGAAGGAGAGTTACCAGATATCTATATCTGGGAGAAAGAGAGCGGGTGACGTGAGAGGTGGTCAGGTGGTGGATGGGCAACGGCGCCGATTCAAGAAACTGGAGAGAGAGAAGATTAGGATTTTTTAACCGGCCCTTTTTGTTTTTTTTTTCAGCCCACCCCATTTATCTTTCGTTTTGCTTTAATAATTTTTTGGGCTTTGCTTTTCTTTTTTCTTTTTATAGAATACAATTAATATATATTTTTATTAAAAATAGTTTAAGTAGACCTCCAAATTTCAAGAATGCTTCTAAAAAATTAGATTAAATGAATTCAAGTGTAATTATAATATCATCTCAATACTATATATTTTAGTATTGATCTTTGAGATTTTAAATATTAAATAATTAATATAATTTATTTATTCATTTGTTTTTAGCATGAGTTTTAATATGAGAATTATTTATTAATATTTAAAGTGATAAAGTGATTTTTAGTTTGAGGTATTGTAGTTTTTTCTACTTTATTATTAAAGTAGATAACTTTTTATGGGTAAAAATAATGACATTAAATGTAATTTAGAGATGTTGGAAGAGATAGTTGAAAAAGATGTATTTACTTTATTAATGTCTTTTATGAGAAGAGGTAAACAAGTTCGGGACATATCTTTTGAAAAAATGGGTAAACAAGTTTTGGACGAAGTCATTTCTATTTAAATTATTTAATCGTACCCCCAAATTGAATATCATGAATATGTCCCTGCTATACACTTATTTTTACAAAATTCAATACAATCATTTCATTCACTTATTATCTCTCCTACTTTTCTTCAGTGATGCAAAAGTTGGTCTAGACGGCCGCTTAGGCGCTAGGCGATCGTCGGTCGATCCGATTTTGCCTAGGCACCGCCTAGACGACCGAGTCGGGAGCTAGGTGCTCAACACTAAGGTATTATTTGATAATGAGAGACTTAGTTCTTAGAATAAATTGATGATAAGACAAAGAATGATAGTTTTCATTACACTAAAATTCCAAACCACATGTTTGTTTAGTTTATTTTTTATTTTTTTATGTTAAATTAATTTTCTTGTACTCTACAATGGATAATGGATATAAGAAAAGGTGTTTGAATTGTTATCTTGATTTAGGCGATTGTATAATGAATTTGTTAATTAATTTTTAAGTATATTTTTGTTATAAGATATCGATAAATAGTAAATAAAACTAATTTAAATGAAAAAAAAAAACTGAATTGACTAGTCACCGACTAGCCCCCGCTCAGGCGGCCTAGGCACTAGGCCGTCCAAATCCGTCCGACTACCGATTTTCGACTTCTGCACCCTTACTTTTCTCTCACTCAATACAATATAACAATACAACATCAAACACTATTACATATTGATTTGACATAAATCAAAAGTCTCATCCTACTAAAATCCCAAAACAAACACATACTTTTACTATTAATTACGATTTTTAAATCCATAGAATTTCGAAGTCATGACTTCCCCCGCACACCTATATCCCGAAACAAAACATACCCTTAGAGCATGATTGGTATGACTAAATGGAATTGCGGTTGAATGAAATTAATTAATGAATGTAATGAAGACCTGAATGGAATGATATATGAATGATCATTCTTATGATTGGTATGACCTAAGAATGAAATATAAGTATTCGTGAATCTGTTTTAAAATTATTATTATTATTTATTAATTATTCTTTAATATATAATTGTGGAGTTACTCTCCTGTGCACTAATTGCATAATGTGTCACTAGTGCAATTGGATTCAATTTTAATTTGGATGAACTATGCTCTCTAAACTCTAACACTTAAACAATGAACCCTAAATCATATATGAACCATTCGGGCCGGGTGAACCATGAACCACTTGGGCCGAGTGAACCATGAACCACTCGGGCCGGATTTGGGTCTGGGTGCGAGGAAAAAAACTTAAAAACTGAAATTAAAGTTAAAAGAACACTGAAATTGAAAAAGAAAAAAAAAACTCCTAAAATTAAATTGCACCAATTTTATTGGTGCATGGGGTGCACATGAGAATTTGTTTAATATTAGTATTGATTATTATATATATTTTTAATATATTATTATTTTTAGCTTTTTAATATATATTTTTTATAATTACTAAAATAATATTGTTATTGTGTTTATTATAATAATATATAATTTTAGTAAACATATATATGTATATTAATATATTTTTAATAATTATTGAAAGTATGAGTTAATAATAACGTTATATATATTTTAATATTTTTATTATTAATAATATATTATTATTTTATTTATTTTAATTAAAATATTATTAAGAATTCACTTTAATTTACATTTTTGAGATATAGCATTATTATTAAAAAAATTATATTATTTATATATTTTAATATTATTATATTTAATATGATTATTATTATTATTATTATTATTATTATTGGAGTTGGTTATTATTTTTATTTTTATTAAATATTTTTTTAATAAAATAATATTATTATTAAATTATTATTGTTGTTGTTGGGTAGATGATAATATTATGAAATGAATGATAATATTTTTTGTGGAAAAAAAAATTAGTTCCTTAAAATGTGGAATACATAAACACATTGGGTATGTAAGGAATCACAATTCCTTTATTTTTGGGAATGACCTTTTCTAATGGAATTATGATTCATTCCAAAAATATATATCAATCAATGTATTTGGAATAGATTAAATAATGATAATTTCATTCCCTATCTATTCCAACGTATCAATCACACCCTAATGGTTTGGAAGTTGAAATTGGAAATTTTTGGGTAAGCCTTGATATACAAATTGTTTGACATGTGTTGCCAACATAAAATACTCCCCCCGTCCCTAACTCAATTTAACATTTACTGCGCACACGGATGTTAAAAAATAATTTTTTATTATTATTAGGATAAAATTATTTTTGATGGGGTTAAATGGTAAAAATAGTGGCATTTGTGTAAATTAGTTTAATTAAATGAGATAAAATTGAGTTTAATGTTGAAAAAATAATGATATTTATTGTAATATTATGGTGTTTGAGGTAGGGGTGAGCATCGGTCGGTTTGGTGACCAAACCGAATCGAAAAATAAAAACCGAACCAAACCGAAATTTCATATTTGGTAACCGAACCAACCAAATAAACATGATAACCGAACTTTAACAGAACCGAAATTTTTGGTTCGGTTTAGGTTTTAACCGAACCGACCAAATCAAATCGAACTACCAAACAAAGGAGATAAACATACCATCGGCTCCATATTCAACATAAAGCCATCACAACCAGATTTATTCATAGAAGGAAGCACAAAATCGCCAGAAAATGGCAAACCAAGAAGTGAAATAACCCCCAATTTCAAGCAATCACAACCAAATCGAGTTCGGGTTAAACTACGGAAATTATCATTAGGACATCTATCAACATGATTAACCATAGCAGGTCCAACTCAACTAATCGTGAGCCCAGATTCGAGACGGGGCATTCAGAGTGTTTACTTGTATCACGTGACCCGAATTGATAGCAACATCGGCATGTCATATCGATTCAAGGCCTTCGAGCGTCGGAAAATCGCCGACGCGTAGGTCGCGAGGCGGGCAAAGCCCTAGGATGGCTAGGGTTCCCTATTGACCCACGACGAGGGGTGCCAACTTTGCATCTCCTTGGTATGTCGATTCAACGGTCTGAAAAGAGGTTTCAGCTCCGCTGACAAAGGGGGCGGGTTGTCGTCCGCTTGAAGCCGAGGCAGAAAGGATTTGGGGGTTCGCCAATGCGAATATGGAATTGAAGACGGTGGTCAAGTCATCTACCTTCATGGTGCAAAGGCCGCGACCTGAGAGAGGATCTGCTCATGAAGCTGATGGGCGGTGGCCGATTGGTAGGAGCAGCGGGTGGTGGAAGCGGCGGCCAAGGGTTTTTACAGGTGGGAGTGGGAGAGGAGAATCGACGGTGAAAAAATTGAAAATTGAAAAGTGAATGAAAAGTTGAAAAGTTTGGAAACCCTAGACAATACTAAGTACTGAATACGCCTGCCTAAGTAATTAAAAAAAATTATATAATAATTAATATTTTATATATTTAATAATATATTTTTGGTTTTCGGTTTTTGACCGAAAATTAACCGAACCGAAAACCGAAATTCCTAAAATTTGAAACCAAAATCGAACCAAAAACTGAATAACCAAACCGAACTTGAAAATTCGGTTTGGTTCGGTCGGTTAATTCGGTTTTCACCGAATTTTGCACACCCCTAGTTTGAGGAGTATAAATAAAAGAGAAATAATTACTTTATTACTATTTATAAAAATGTTCAATTGAGTTTGGGACATTTTTGACAAATGTTCAATTGGGTTATGGACGGAAAGAGTACCATAGAGTAAATGGAATATCAGCCAAGCAATGCCTATCCACGCCACGGTTGCCCAACTTTGGGCGGGAAAATTGATCTCACGCACTTTAGTGCTTTTAATATAGTAATACTAGAATTTCATTGCACAATTAATATATCAATAATTTTTTTAAAACAAATAAGGTAACATGTGAAGTAAAATTTTCAAAATTAAAAATAGAAATTTAATGTAACCTAGATAGAAAAATATCATAATTTATAGATACAAATGATCATCAATAATAGATGCAACTATTTTTTTTATTTTTTTGAACAACAAACAAAGATATCAATATTTGGAAGGGGAACAAGATGTACTCCCCACAAAGTCAATACAAAGCTTATGTGAACATTATGAAAAAATCAATTCTTAAACTCCTAAACACGAAACAGGGTTGATTACCCACTCCTGAAACGATATATTCAGAAATCAGTCGCCTTGATAAATAACCATAACGTAACTCGATTAATATCAAATAAACATAAATTAAAGAACACAAACACTGCGGGAAGAACCCTTGTGTTCTTCCTTTAAATATGAGTTTTGTATATATGATGAGTGAGGAGAAAGTGAGAGAGAGTTACAATGAGGGGTGAGATCCTCTATTTATAGAGGATCTCCCTTAAAATGCCCAAAATATTATAAATACATCTCAACCCTTTATTTTAGGGTTTTATTACAACTGTTGATCTAAACATTAAAACTATATCTATTTTACATCCATTTGACATGAAATGCTCTTATCTTGTCTCTTAAGGCTCATGATACTCTGATGTTGACTCTTGATCTTGTCGGACTTGTTTATCTTCTGGTACCTGATCTCCTGTCGGATCGGGTCAATTCGGATCTAGGTGGACCCTGCTGATGTGTCGGATTACAGACACATATTCAGGATTATTTGTATTACAACAACCAGGAATCAAGTTCTACTATTACTTTGGATTGGGATGAAGGTATTAGTATAATGTAATGTGTATATGTGGGGATTAGTATATATGAATGGGTAAGTGATTGTATTTATTTTAGAAGGAATATAAGGAAAATGAATTAGTTTCTTATAGGAAACAGGGGAGATGCAGAGAGTAGTGGGAAATGATTTTTTTCATTCATACTTCACATTTAACACTTAATACATATATATATATATATAGATTACATATGTCGGTGATATGTGTCTACCGACTTACTATTATGACATGATTAATTTCTCTAGATTTTTCTATTTTTACAATCTCATTATCTAGATTTTTCTATTTTTTAGAATCTTCACTTTCCACCATCTTCTTGTTAGATTTTTATTTTCTTACACATTTCCACTAAATCCAATTACTAATCTAGAGTAATCTAGAATCTAGTTCATCCACAAAGTTCTTCTATAATCTGGATTATTCTAGAAATGTGCATCACTTTCTAATACTTCTCCTTGATGCATATTTCAGTAACTCCAATCTTTTCTCGTAGTGTCTCGAACTTTCCATGAGGTAGCGCTTTTGTGAAAATATCTGCTAGTTGTTCTTCGGTCTTGCAATACTCCAACTTGATTTCTTTATTTGCTTCTGCTTTTCATATAAAGTGGTACTTGATCTTGATGTGTTTGGTTCTGCTGTGGAACACTGGATTTTTTGCCATTGTTATTGCCGACTTACTATCACAATAGATTTTTGTGGCTTTATCTTGTGGCTCTCCCATATCTTAAAGTATGTATTTCAACCATTTTGCATGACTTGTAGTCATCGCCACTGCTATATACTCTGCTTCGGCTGATGATTGTGCAACTGTTGCTTGCTTTTTCGATGCCCAAGAAAATATTCCTAAACCCATTGTGATTGCATAGCCTGAAGTGTTTTTCATGTCGTCTACTGAACCTGCCCAATCACTATCAATATAGCCAATTAACTTTAAGTCCGGTGTTGATTCATACTAGATGTCAAAGTTCTTAGTTCCTTGAAGATATCGGAGTTCTCGCTTTGCAGCTCCATAGTGAATTTGACTTGGACTCTACATAAATCTTGATAGGAAGCTTGTCGCGTACATTATGTCAGGTCGAGTTGTTGTGAGATAGAGTAAGCTTCCAACCAGGCTTCGAAATGTTGAGATGTCTGCCTTTGGTGAACCATCTTCTTTTTGTAGCGCTTTAGAGCTATCAAGTGGAGTGGCTACAGTCTTACACCCTTCCATCTTGAACCTTTTTAGTAAGTTGTCTGTATATTTTTTCTGTGAGATAAATATACCGTCTTCTCTTTGATTTATTTCAATACCGAGAAAATAGTGCATCAAGCCCAAATCGGTCATCTCGAATGTTTTCATCATGTCTTCTTTAAACTCCTTAATCATTGTCTCATTGTTTCATGTGACTATAAGATCATCAACATATAGAGACAAAATGAATGTATCGTACGTACCTTGGGTCTTGATGTATAGTGTATGCTCACTCAGGCTCCTCCTAGAATCCAAACTTTGTGAAGTAGTTGTCGATTCAACTATACCAAGCTCGTGGGGCTTGTTTTAGACCGTAGAGTGCTTTCTTCAACCTGAGGACTTTGTCTTCCTGCCCTTGTATGACGAACCCTTGAGGTTGTTCCACGTAGATCTCTTTTTCAAGATATCCGTTAAGGAATGCTGATTTCACATCAAGCTGGTAGATCTTCCATCTTCTTTGTGCAGCTAGCATGATAAGTGCTCGAATGGTGTCGAGCCGGGCCACTAGAGTGAAAAGTCTTGTCATAGTCAATTCCTTGTTTTTGTAAGTAACCTTTAGCTACCAACCTTGCCTTGTGTTTCTGAATTGAGCCATCTAGGGTTGAGCTTTGTCTTGTACATCAACTTAACTCCGATGACTTCTTTGTTGCTTGGTAAATCCACCAACTCCCATGTTTCATTTTTCTCGATCATCTTGATTTCTTCTTCCATAGCTTTTATCCATTCTTTTTATTTGATGGCAACTTCGAAGCTTTCAGGCTCCAGGGTCACAAAGTTGCAGGTCTCATAAATTTCTCTGAGTTGTCTTATTTTTCTTGGTGGTGATTCTGGAGATGATTCTTCTTCAATTGAGACTAGTGATGGCGTTGGTGTCCTTGGACTAGAAGGTTCTAGAGCTTCTTGCGGTTCTTCAACTTCTTCTTTGTAGGTCCCGAAAGGGTGAATAGACTTCTGAAAACTTTTCGTGCAAGATCAGGTGTGATGGCAGGTTGCCTGATTGCATGTGAATCAGTTTGGATTGATATCCAACTTACTGATCGCCTGACGGCAGATCAGTTTGGTGTCTATCAGTTTAACTGATGTGCGGAAGCTAGTTTTAACCCGTGTGAAAAACCAGTTTTAGAGAATCAGATTCTGAAGTCTGTTTTCAATCAGATGACTAAAGTGTCAAACTGATCAAATTAGTTGCTTGATGCAGACTGATCCTAACTCAGAATATGTTTGCAGTTTAAACTCAAGTTGTGTGCAGAAGTGTAAAGCAGGTAAGAACAAGTAAATACACACAAGATTTTTATAGTGGTTCGGACAACCAGTCCTACGTCCACTCTTCCCTAGCACAAGAGGCACCAACTAACCAACTGGACTTAGTTTATTGTGTTAGTCCAACACGTTACAACCAACAGATGTTGTTGGGAGATGAATTTAATAAAGAAGTTTTGATTAGATCCCAAAACCCCTAAGTATGACATGTTCAGGATAATCTTGATAGTCTGAGTCAGGTTTCAGTATAGATTATTCAGGAAGATATTTGCACAATGTATAGTCAGCAGATATAGATCAGGTTAGATATTGAAGAAATCAGATAAGACCTGAATGCTCAGAAGATTACTGAAGAAATCAGATAAACCCTGAATACAAAAGATACTGAAGACTCTGAAGAACTCAGTAGTTACTGAAGACTCAGAAGTCACTGAAGACTCAGTAGTTACTGAATACTCAGTAAAGACCTGAATGTTCAGAGGCACTGAAGAAATATCTATCTGAATACATACAAAACTGAGGAAAACGAACATTTTCAGAAAAGTAGATATTGCCCAAAACTTTCATATGCAGACAAAAGGAACTAAGTCTAAGTGTTGTTTAAGGTTGTCTCATTCAGAAAGATTGACTTAAAAGAGTCATTTTGTTTGTTTACATTCACTGAAGACAAGAACCAATCAGAGGAAGACAACACTGTACTTTACTGACACTGAAAGCGACATGACTCTGAATTTTATCAGTAGTACTATGTTCCAGACTGCAAAAATTGGTGATTGGCTACTTGGCTGCATATTTCCTAACACATGCAAGAGAGTGTTCAAACCCTAAAAATAGTCGTTCATCAATAACCAGAAGAGGAAACCCTTGATGTTATCTCTTCCAACGGATAGTTTTTCAAGAGTAACCTTTGGAGAAGTTTCCTATAAATACCAGTGACCTTCTACATTGAAAGGTTACAGGAAATTTCAAGTAACTCAAGAGCTCATTCGTAGTCTTGTAAATTGAAGCACTCGAAAAACCTAGAATTTCCCAAGTGTTTCACATTGAAGAGAGCTCATTCACTAAGCCTAGATTGATAGAAATATCCAAAGCTTATTAGAGATATCCTAGCCTTTGCATTTGATCTTACTGTAAAGGATATCTCACCCTAGTTGGAAACCAACCCAAACCCAAACCCTTTGATAAGGTAGTTTGAGTGTGTGTATTTTGTTGGTGAGTTAGAGTTGTAAAGAGTGAGTAAGCTGCAGTGAGTCAGCCAGAAAACTCTAAGAGAAGAAGTTAGTAAGCTACTTGTGGTAGTCTGAACACTTGTGTGTGTTTGAGTTAGTAAGCTGCAGTGAGACAGCCAGAAAACTCAAGGTAGAAAAGTGAGTAAGCTACAGTGAGTTAGCCTGAAAACTTTAGGAAGTGGTTAAGGAATTTCTCTGAAGATTAGAGAGAGTGGGCGTAGGAGCTTGAGTCTCTGAACCACTATAATTGCTGTGTTATTTGCTTTCTGTACTGCATTATATTTGTTGCATGTTTTTCACTGAAAGCATATTTTACTGATACTCAGTTGGAATCAATCCACTGAACTGCATCAAATTGATCACAACCTTAATCACTATTTTATTAAAGGAAGAAGATTTTCAGCAAAGCTAAAATGAGTATAAACTTAGGGCCAACCATTCCGCACACTTGAGTAGCTAGAACAGATAGTTACCAAACTGTAACTAACTCTAACCGAGTGTTCAAGAAGATAATTATCGATCCAAGCTCCTCGGGATCTTTGATAAATTCAGACCGGTTAGGCTAATCTGGAAGCTTCTTCAGCGGCCGGGATCATTGTCCCAAAGAGACTCTAACTTCGGGCGCGATTTGTGCTTCTCGGGGCAAAAATACCGGATAACTCGACCCATCCGACCTCGAAGAAGAAAAAAAGTTTTAAAAATCACTGAACAGGTGTATTCCCCACCCCCCATACACGTGTAAGACTCGTTTGCACCGGGACCAACAAGTGGTATCAGAGCAGTGGTTCATTTTGACCACTTACTTTGGTAGACATAGTCTATTTGCTAAAAGTCTTTGGTGGTCTACTGAATAGATCTTATTGCTGATATCTTACAAGGCCCAGTCATCTTGCCTTCTAAGAAACTTCCTATGTTCTCTGTTGAGAGCTATGACCTATGGAGACTAAGAATGCAGGCTCATCTGTATTCCAAACATGAAAGAATGTGGAGAGTGGTTTCTGAAGGACCATTCAAATATACTATTGTGAATCCCAGAATCACTGATACTGAGAGGAATGATCCCAGAGATTAATTTTCCAAAACCTGATGACCAACTTACTCCTGATGAGAGAAAGTTAGTTAATTGACTACATTGCTAAAGATACTTTGTATAGCACTATTGATGATGGTGTTATGGGGATGATCTCTAACTGTGAAACTGCAAAAGAAATATGGGACACACTTGCTGTTATGTGTCAAGGCACAGATCATATTAAGGAAAACAAACTTTCTGTTGCTATTGGAAAGTTTGATAGCTTTGAAATGGAAGATGGTGAATCCATTGACAAACTTGAAGTCATATTCACTAGCATTATGAATGATCTGAATGCTCTTGGGAAAAGATACCCACAGAGAGAAGTGGCACTGAAAATTCTTAGAGGATTGTCTAAGAAATGGGATATACATGCTGTGGTGATTGAAAACAACAAAAATATTGATTCCATGCCATACCAACAAGTTTTCTCTGAACTGAAAGCTTATGAGTTTGTGATTGACAAGAAAACTAAGAAATCTGACAGCAAAGATGATTCTTCATCTAGCAAGAATGTGGCTTTTAAAGCCAAAGAGAAATCATGTAAATCTAGAGAGTTTGAAAACTCACTTGCCAAACATCAGGATGAGCAAGAGGATAAGCTAGTACTGATGGCAAGAAGGCTTAAAAGACTTAATAGTAGATATGGAAAATATAAGAAATATTACAGGAATCACAGGTACAAGAGAAACTCAGAAGCTGAGGACAGATCCACTGAGAAAAGGAAGGACCATAAAGATGAAAGTTCCTCATCCAAGAAGAAGGACTCCAAGACCAAGGAGGAAAGTGATCATGATGATGACACTAACAGATGCTACAACTGTCAGAAGAAAGGTCACTTCCAGTATGACTGTCCTGAGCTGAGTGCTAAGGAAAGAAAGGAAAGACAAGCCAAGAGAGACAAGAAGATCTCCAGCAAGAAGGCTATGATTGCAGAAGGAGAAGAACAGTCTGAAGAAGAATCCAGTTCTTCAAATGAGATATTCTCAGATAGTGACAGTGATGATGTCTGCCTTGTTGCTATGGAGGAGGCAAATTCTTCTATCTCTGTTGTTGCTCCTACACAAGCACATGAGTTCTCAAGTTCAACTATAACCAGTAACTTTGACCTGATGGATTCTTTTGAGAATCTTATGAAGGACTATTCTGTGTTACAAGAACTGCTCACAGAAACTCAAAAGCAGAATAAGGAACTGACTGCTGAGAATCTGAAGTGGAAAGACTCTAAAAATGTTGAGATCACTTCTCAATTGATGGGAACTACTGATGAACTAGATGTTCAGAAAGTACAACTCTCAGAGAAAGAGAAAGTGATAGAAATCCTGAATGAAAAATTAGAGAAATCCACTGAAGAGATTCAGCTTATCAGGACTGAGTTCAATGACCTCTTTGAGAAGCATGAGACTACAAAGAAATGTGAGGATAGTGCGCAAAGAAAGTTAACTCTATTGAATTCCGCATCTAAAGTAATAGATGAAATTCAGAGTTATCAAAGACCTGCAACTATAAAGGCTGGATTGGGATATAATTAAGGGGGAACCTCACAAGGTCTTCTGAATGCTGCTTCTAGTAGCACCAAGACTGTCTTTGTTAAACCAGTGGCATCTAATCTTCTTACTGAAGAACAACCCAGAGTTTTAGACAAGGGTAAAGGACCTATGGTTTCAGAAAAAACTGAAGGTTCAGGGAAGAAAGCCCAAACCTCAGGAAAAGGCTAGAAAACCTGAACACTCAGTAGGAAACTTTCATGCCAGTACTTCAAAGCCTCAGGCTAAGAATACCAACCTGAAGAGATCTGCACTGAACCATCAGAGGAATTTTCAGAAGAGAAACACTCAGCAGAGATATTCTCAACTGAAAAGACCAAGTCCTCAGATTACTGAAAGACCTCAAATTCAGTACAGGCAACCTAAACCCCACTTGCCTAAGGGTAAAGGTTTCCTGAACCCAAGTCAGCAGAGATCGAGACCAGTTGCACCAAAGCCAAGGCACTTGAACAAAAGGCCTGAACCTAAGAAGAACACTAAGACTCATGTTCATGCTCAGGCTGACACTCATACACAGGGTACTGCCAAGGCACCTAGGGTGGTGAATGTGTATGTAGATGTTTATGGAAGACAAATCAGTCACTCTAAAGTAATTAGAGTTATCAGGCAGATTTGGGTTCCCAAAGGTACAACTAACCTGGTAGGACCCTACACCAAATGGGTACCTAAGACCTGATTTGTTTTTCAGGTGAAGGAAAAGGGCATTGGACTGAATGAAGACAACATAGCCTGATGAGTGGAAATGAATTGGCTCTTGCTGTATGGTATCTGGACAGTGGATGTTCAAGACATATGACAGGATATAAGCAATTACTTACTGACTATGTTGAGCAAAAAGACCCTCAGATCACATTTGGAGACAACTCCAAAGGACAAACTGAAGGATATGGAACTCTTGAAGTTGATTCTGTTCATATCCATGGTGTTTCATATGTGTCTGGATTAAAGCATAACCTGCTTTCTATCAGCCAATTCTGTGACAAAGGATTCAATGTTGAGTTCTTAAAGAACTTATGTTATGTGAAAGACAATGCTTCACAGAAAATTCTACTAACTGGTACTAGAAAAGGAAATGTGTATCTTGCTGATTGGAAATTATCTCCTAAAGATACATGTTTGGTGGCAAAAAGTACTACTGATACCAGTTGGTTGTGGCAATAACGACTGAATCGCTTAAATTTCAAAACCCTGAACAAACTTGCAAGATTATCACTTGTGAGAGGGTTACCAAATGAAGTGTTCAGTAAAGATCATGTATGTGATGCTTGTCAGAAAGGAAAGCAAATCAGAGCATCTTTCAAAAGCAAAATAGAAGTTTCTACTGATAGAATTCTACAACTGTTGCATATGGATCTTTTTGGTCCAGTAACACCTGTAAGCACTAATGACAGGAAATATACACTTGTGGTAGTTGATGACTACTCTAGATACACTTGGGTCATATTCTTACTCAGTAAGAAGGAGACTCAGACAAAACTGCCTGAACTACTGAAAAGACTCAGTACAGAAAAGAATCTAAGTGTGGTCAAAATCAGATCAGATAAAGGAACTGAATTTATCAACCATATTATATATGATTATTGTGCAGCAAATGGAATAGCTCATGAAACATCAGCTGCAAGGACCCCACAACAGAATGGTGTTGCTGAAAGAAGAAATAGGACTCTGAAAGAAGCTGCTAGAACAATGATTGCTGAAACTGATATTCCTAAGAGATTTTGGGCTGAAGCCATCAACACTGCATGCTACTCTCAGAACAGATCCATGCTGACCAAGAATCAAGGAAAAACTTCTTATGAGCTGTGGAATGAAAGGAAGCCTCTTGTTTCTTTCTTTCGTGTGTTTGGTTGCAAGTGTTTCATACACAATAATGGTAAAGATCATTTGAAAACTTTTGATAGCAAAGCTGATGAAGGGATATTCTTAGGATATTCTGAAATCAGTAAAGCCTTCAAAGTTTACAACTGTAGGACTCTTATTGTGGAAGAAACACCTCATGTTGTTTTTGATGAATCTATTTGTGTTCAGAAGGAACAGGTGTTGGGATTATATTCCCCAACAACAGGAACATGACTCAGGAGATCTGACCAAGAGAATCACCAGACTTAGCCTAAAAAGGAATGATAAAACATCCTCTGAACCTGAAAAGAAGAAGTCAGTCACTTTCTATGAATGGAGTGAATCAGACTCAGAGATATAAGTTCAGGATGGAAACACTCAGGATGGTGAGACTCAGGATGGAAATTCTCCACTGAAGGAAAGCCAACACACTGAAGCTGACCAATCTGAACATACACCGGTTCAGACTCAGGTATGTAATGCCAATGAAGATGTGGTCACAGCTGAGGCAAACTATGAATCTATCAACTAAGGGGGAACAAATGTCTCTGACAATGTTCTGAATGGAATTTCCCCTGAGGAAGATGATTCCCTTTCTCCTTTTCTGTTGTTCCCTGAATTTGATGAATTACCTGAACCTAACATTTCTGATGTTGAGGATACTACTGAAGGGGGAACATCCAGGAGAAAATGGTTGGATAGTCATCCTACAAGTCAGATTGTGGGTGATCCATCAGAAGGTGTTAAAACAAGAAGGTTCCATGGAGAAAGTGCTTTGTTCTATTGCTTCCTATCTGAAAAAGAACCTACTGAGATTGAAGAAGCTCTTCAAGATTCATTCTAGATTACTGCTATGCAAGAAGAGTTGAATCAATTCACAAGGAATGAAGTTTGGGAACTAGTGGACAGACCCCAGAGACACAATGTGATTGGAACTAAGTGGGTGTTCAAGAATAAGAGAGATGAGAACAACAACATTGTAAGAAACAAGGCAAGGCTAGTTGCACAAGGTTATTCCCAAGAAGAAGGCTTGGATTATGATGAAACCTTTGCACCTGTTGCAAGACTAGAAGCCATCAGATTGTTTCTTGCATATGCTGCCCACATGAAATTCACAGTCTATCAGATGGATGTGAAAAGTGCATTTCTGAATGGTGTGCTTAAGGAAGAAGTATATGTGGAACAACCTCAGGGATTTTGTCAGAATGACCAAGTTTACAGGCTCAGGAAAGCCTTGTATAGTCTTAAGAAAGCACCCAGAGCATGGTATGATACCCTTTCTCAGTTTCTTACTGACCATGGTTTTGTCAAAGGAACTGTTGATAGGACTTTGTTCAGGATAGAAGATGAGAAAGATATCTTACTTGTTCAAATCTATGTGGATGACATCATATTTGGATCTCCAAATCATCAGTTGTGTGAAAAAATTTCTACTCTGATGAAAGGAAAGTTTGAAATGTCAATGATGGGGGAGATGAATTTCTTTCTTGGACTTCAGGTGAAACAAACTAAGGAAGGAATCTTCATCAATCAAGCAAAATACACCAGAGATCTGATTGCTAAGTATGGTGTACAAAATTGCAATGCAGTTAGAATTCCCACGAATACTAACTACAAGATGGATCCTGATCCTGAAAGCAAATCAATAAATCACACTGATTATAGAGGGATCATTGGATCATTGCTATATCTCACTGCAAGTAGGCCGGATATAGCATTTGCTGTTGGGATATGTGCAAGATACCAAGTTAATCCTAAGGCTAATAACATGGAGGCTGCCAAGAAGATTCTGAATATCTTAAAGGCACTGTGGATAGAGGATTATGGTATCCAGCTGATGATAACCTTAAATTAACAGGTTATTCAGATGCTGACTATGGAGGATGTAGAATTGACAGGAAGTCTACCACAGGAACTTGTCAATTTCTTGAAAGTAAACTGATATCATGGTTTTCAAAGAAACAGACCTCAGTAGCAACAAGTACTACTGAAGCTGAATACATGGCTGCAGGAAGCTGTTGTGCACAGATTCTTTGGCTCAGACAACAATTGAGGGATTATAAGATTATAGCCAATGAAGTACCTATATTTTGTGATAATAATAGTGCAATTGCTATTACACAAAATCCAGTATTGCACACCAGATGTAAGCATGTTGATATCAGACATCACTTCATTAGAGATCATGTTGAGAAGAAGGACATCAGAATGGAGAAAATTCATACTGCTAAACAGAGAGCTGATATCTTGACTAAACCCTTGGCTGAATCAAGATTTCAGGAACTATCAGTTGAATTAGGAATGTTGGATCCAGGTGAATAAGGCAAAACTGAAAAATTGAAGGTTTTCAGATGCATGAAGTTTTTCAGGATTTTACTGAAAAACTCAGGATAAAATCGAAAGTCTTGAACACTGAGTCATTGGAAAACTAAGTAATCCTGAATTTCAGTACTCAGTTTTATACTGACATTTTATCAAGGTCAAAACTCAGTAAGACTGATGGAGAAAATTAGTCTGAAGAAGTATTGACTCATGCACTTCATTTATTGTTTAACTGAATCTCAGAAATCATTGGCAATAAATGATAAAACACCTGAGGAAATAATTGGGCGGGACATTTGAAATTCTCGATGAAAGTCAATGGTCTGCAGGAACAGTAATTAAATGCACTGTTCATTAATCACCAAAAAGGATAAATTGGCGGCTAAGTACTTGCAAAATCATCCTTTCAATTACCCGTTTTAGCCGGTTTTAATCTTGACCGTCAAATCCTTCATCTACGCGATTTTCCATAAATCAAAGTCTTATATCCATTGCAAAGACTTCATTCAAGCCCTATTTCAAAAACTTTCATCTCCAAGACACCTTGTATTCCAAAACCTTCGCTTACTCAAAATTCTTCGCAAACCCTTCACCAAAATCACCAAGAATGACACTCTCTGTATACGACAAACTCGCCGTTACCAACAAACCCTGGTACGAAAATGTCGTCTCTCTGGAAAGCACATCCAACGCGACTCATGAGGAGGAGGCGTTGCATATGATTCGTGTGGCAAAGATTACCTGTCTGGTCGCGAATCAACCAGATGCCGAATATGCCAAAGAGGTAATCGAATTTGTTGCTAATATGCAATTGGATGACGAAAACTGCATAAAATCTAAGATTACGGTGTCACATCTAGTACGGATAGAAAAATATGTGGATTTTGTTAGGGAATTGTATGTTATTCCTATGAACTTAAATGCCATATATGAGTTGAATGATCGAGGAGAAGACCCTACGATGTACATGGTGGGTAGGGAACAGGAATATTTGGATCAGATTGCTGAGCATCCTGTAAAGTTTGAAGCAACTCTGAATAAAAAGCATTTGAAGCCTAAATATCGAGTACTTTTGGATATTGTGAGCAAATGCATTATGAATGGATCTGGTAGTTTCGAGCTGATAAGCAAACCCAAGTTAAGGTTAATGGCTGCAATTGAAGATTCTCCTTCAAGGGCATTTAATTGGTTGCACTACTTGATCAAAGTGATCAGTGATCAAGCCAAACACATTCAAAAGGTGAATGGCTCTGTGGTGATCAAAGGAAAAATCCTACATGCAACCAAGATTGCATATATCTTAGAAACATGCAGAGAAGAGGAGGACATCTTTGCAAATTCAACAGCTTTTCCTAGATCCAAGATCATGTTCAAACCAACTAAGAGGACGTTGAGGGAAAAGAAAGAAAAGATCACTGAATCTCAGGAGGAGACAGCAGAAGAAGAAGTTGAGGAGGATACTGCAGAGGTTGAGCAAGTTAGGGAAACCAGACAAACCTCTCAGAAATCCACTGAGGAAGCTGATGAAGAAACTATGCAAGCCAGGGGGAAAGCCCTGATGAAACTGAAGAAGGAAAAAGGTGAAAAGTTGAAGAAGAAAACATTGGCCCCTCAGAAGAGAAAAAGACTTCAAACTATTGCTGAGAAGGAGGCCAGTGAATCTGAAGAAACCCAAACTGAAGATCAGCAAGGGTTGAAGTCACCACTCCAAGTTCTTGCTCAGGTGGTGAAGAATGTACAGGAGCAAGAAACTGAGGAACAGGTTTTCTCAGAGGTGCTTGAAACCTCTCTGAGCTCGGACAAAATTTCTCAGGAAATTTTTAAGGGTCCTCAGATCTCGACTGAAGAAAGACCAGCTCAGACTTCAGAACAATCTGAACCTCAGGAATTGCTGAACTTGGATGCACTTCTGAATGAACCATTTCTTGATCCATCAGCTCTGGAACTCGTACAATCTGAACCGACTGCTCCTGAAAGCCCAACATTGAAGAAGGGAGAGGCAGAAGAGACTGAATTGCGGAACAAGGGGGAACGGTTCATCTTGGACCGATACCCTGAGCTGAATGCCTATCCTGACCTTCAGGATATATTTTTTAGGCTCAGGACGACAGTTTATATCCTGAATCAGACACTCCCGGACATGCTGAACATCGCCTCTTTCAGAGGAGAAGAATGGTGGAGTGCTGAGACAGCTGCCCTGACTGATTTCTCAGGCTTCAGGAAAACAAACCTGAGGATGAAAGTAGGAGATTTTGATGAACTAGTGAAACAGAAGATAACTGAAAAGGAAGAAACTGAAACCCAGAAAGAAGCCTTCGATACCAAAAAGATCCTGAGGGCCCTGCAGATTGAAAAAGAAAAGAGAACTGCTGCTTCAGTCTCAGGTGCTCCACTGATTAGAAAGAAGAAAGAAGAAGAGCTGAAAAGAAATGGTGGGTTCAAAAAGTTTCTAGGCAAGAGGAAAGGTATAGAAAAGACTCAGAAGTGGCCGCACATTGATAAGTGGATACCTCTACAGATCAATGATGCTTGGGAAATCAAGAGAACCTTCTGGTTCTACTATGAAATTCTAAGGGAATGGAGGGGGAGCAGGTCAGATAAAAATGAAGCATTCATTGAGTATTTACTGACTTTTTATCCTGAGTATCTGCAGAAATGGATCAACTTGGCAGATGAAGCCAAGACTCAGATAATGGCTCCAGGACCCTACATGTACCCAGCACCCAGATTTGAGAATGGCTATGTGAATAAAGCAGTCATTTCTCAGGAGATTGCTCAGTATGCTATTCAGCTTGGATTAACAGGAAACAACCCAGAAATCATCAAAGCAAGATATGACCTGAAGAAGAGGTATTATGGGATGTTCAACTTGGAAGTGCCAGAAGATGAGGTGGAAGAAGACTGGAGATTATGTATATCTTTTGTTTTGTTTTTCATTGTAATATGTAACTCCTATCCTACATCAATAAAAATGTATCTTTATGCTCAAAGATAATATCTCATTATCTTTTTACATGTCTTTGATTATTTGATATGCCTGTTTTTTTGGAAATTGTTGGGAGAATTGCCATTTTGGATTGTAATAGATAAACTGAAAACCTGAGTATAGGTTAGATTTTCTTAAATGTAACAAGATGGTTTTGACATCATCAAAAAGGGGGAAATTTCAAGAGTTCTCACTCAACTGATCCCAGAAATCAGAACTAGAAACCCTAGTCTAAAATCTTTCTAAAACAAACTTAACCTAACTTTGAGTTTGGGTAAAGATTTGTTGTTTGTTCCAACTGGAACTCTATCCTAGTTTTGAGGTAGCCTTAAGCTAAAGGATAAGAATTCTATGCTAAGAACTACAGGGATGAACACTTATAAAATAAACTTGAATTTTGTGTTCTTCGCGCGAAAATTTGCTTATGGCTTGAGCTTGATGATAATTTCCGTGTCTTCACTATGAAGAGCAATCCCATATTTATAGACCATGAAATCAAAGAGCCGTTGGAGAGCAGTTTGAATTTCAGGCTATATTTGGTAGGTTGCAGGATTGATTTGACGTGCTTCAGGAATGCCATGCCGTCTTCTTGCATATTTGTCCTTTGTAGCCGTTTGCCCTGATACGCCATATCCTGCAATGTCAGCATTGTACATACGTGACTATCCCTGATTGGCTAACAAGGATATTTATTCGGCGTTATTGTAAGTCCAACTATGTTGACATTTTTCTGGTCTGATTTACACCGTATGTTCTGGATATGTAGTTAAACTTATCACTTTACTGACTTAGCTGAACTGATCAACACTTCTTCTGATCAGTCGCTTTGAGTCTATTGATATGGTTATTGATATGGTTGCCTTAGCTTCAACCAATCCGACTCTGCTAATGTCTTCATAGAATAAGTCTTCTGGTCTTCAAGTAAAGTCTTCTTAATTTTAGCATCGATCTTATCTTCGATCTTTGCTTCGATCTTCTTTGCTCTCTTTGCGATCTTCCGCTCCGATCTTGATCTTGACTTGACTTGTGCAATTTGAGTTCCTCCTTAAGAGTCACCTAGTCTAATACATAAGATGTCTAACATGTTTTGCTGGTTTCTTATCATATCATCAGTCGACTAACAGGTTCGACTGGTCCTATTACAACTATTTTGGAACTTCCATCAAAACTATAAATTTCCCAACATTCTTCTTCTCGTGGTTAGGTAGGACGTCATAGTTGTGGTAGCATAATATTTTGTCTTTCAATTTTTTCTTCCTCCCAGTTCTATGTTGAATTCTCATCAAATTCGACATCTCGACTGATGATTAACTTCCTACTTTTAAGACTATAGATTCAATAGCCTTTAGGCTGAGAGCTGTAGTTGAGAAAAATACCTTTCTCCGTCTTCTCCTCTAGTTTGTGTCTCTTCTCTTTTGGGATATGCACGTAGCAGATACTCCCAAAGATCTTCAGATGTTGAGCTGATGGCTTTCATCCACTCCATGCTTCAATTGGTGTTTTTTTCTAAACCGCCTTGGTTGGACACCTATTTAGTAGGTAGACCGCAGTGTATACAACTTCTGCCAAAAAATCTTTAGGCATATTTTTCTCTGCTAGAATTGTTCTGGCCATCTCCATCACGATCATGTTATTCCTTTCTGACACGTCGTTCTGTTCTGGAGCATAGCCGACTGTCAGTTGATGATTGACTCATTCCTCCTCTCATAATTTGTTGAATGCGTTAGAGGTGTATTCCGTCCCTCTTATCGCTTCGTAGGACTTTGATTCGACAGTCACTTTGGTTCTCGACCAAATTCTTGAATTTCTTGAATATATTGAACACCTCCGATCTTTCTTTCATGAAGTATACCCACGTCATTGTTTAGTCATCAATGAAAAAGATGAAGTACCTATTTTTCTAGAATGTCGGTGTCCTCATTGGGCCATAAACATCTGTATGGATCAGCTCCAGAATTTGCTTGGCTCTCCATGTTTGTCCTGAAGAGAATGGCTTCCGGTGTTGCTTTCCTTCCATGCATCTCTCGCAGACATCATCGTTCGCTTGGATAGCTGGAAGATCCTTCATCATACTTTTCTGGTGGAGAATCTTTAATTCGTGGAAGTTGAAATGCCCGAACCTTCGGTGCCATAGCCAGGATTGATCTTCGTGGGCTTTTAGTGCTACCTCGACATATTGCCAGATGATAGGAAAGTTTCTTTGTTGCTGCATTTTTACTACAATAATTTCTAAATGTTTATTTTTGTCGTCATATATCTTGCATGTGTCTCCTTTGAATATTAGAGAATATCCTCTCTCCATCATCTGACCAACGCTGAGAAGATTCACGTCGAGCTTAGGAACCAGTAGTACATCGTGGGATGAGTCACGTACCTTTCTTGGTATTAACGGCGATCGTGCCCTTTCCTTCGATGCCTACTAGAGCTCCATTCCCAAGCTCCACTTGGGATTTAATTGATTTATCGATGTTCTGGAAAATTTTCTCGTCTCCTGTCATATGGTTACTACAGCCATTATCCAGGAACCAAGTATCATTCTTTACTTATGATGCAACATGACATGCGTAGAATAGATTGTTTATGCTTTCCTCCTCCTCAGTGTAATTAGCTTGGTGCTTGAGTTTAGAGCGGCAATCTTTACGTTACGTTGTGGTTTGTCTCGGTTCCAACAATCTTTTTCAAGATGGTTGGTCTTCTTATAAATTCCGCATGGTGGATATTTGTCCTTTCTTTGATAATTATTACCACCTTGATTTTTATTTTTATTGTTTTCTCCAATTTTTCTCCCACCATTTCTAGAATTCTGAGACCGTATATTGATTTTAGATTGAAATGCATTTTCTACAAATTCATATTCACGCATACTCAATCTTTTCTCATAAGCTTCAAGTGAGCCTATTAATTCCGTCATGGACAATTTATCTATGTCTTTAGTCTCTTCTGTCGTAGTGACGATTGGATCATATTTAGCTGGAAGAGTAATGAGTATCTTTTCTACTATTCTCTTCTCAGTAATATTTTCTCCATATGCTTTCATTTGGTTAATTACTTCTCTTAATCGAGTGTAGTAATCTTTTACGGTCTCAGATTCTTTCATCTTTAAATTCTCCAAATCTCTTCTAAGCGTTTGGAGTTTGAGGTTGCGTACCTTATAGCTGACTTGATATTCCTCCTTCAGAGTATCCAAAGCTTCTTTCGACGACGTAGCTCCACTAATCCTTGGAAATAGAGACTCTGCCATAGCCATTTGCAATAGATAGAGAGCTAGATTGTCCTTCTCCATATTTTTGTCTAGTTTTTCTTTGTCTACCGTAGATAAACAAGACGTGTCTTCGGGGATAGTGTATCCCTTCTCAACGATTTCCCATAGACCTTGGGACATAAAATATGTCTTCATTTTAATGCCCCAATAGTTATAGTTGTCTCCTGAGAAAGTTGGAATTGGAATTTGAGAGTTATTTGATAGGGACATTTTTGTAGGCTTGGAAATGACAATAGGAAATTATTGGGTATAATATTTTGATGATATTGCGGAACCTAGTTTACGCCCAGTTAAAAATCTAACGGGGCTCTGATACCACTGAAGGTATTAGTATAATGTAGTTTGTATATGTGAGAATTAGTATATATGAATGGGTAAGTGATTGTATTTGTTTTAGAAGGAATATAAAGAAAATGAATTAGTTTCTTATAGGAAACATGGGAGATGTAGAGAGTAGTGGGAAATAATTTTTTTCATTCATACTTCACAATTAACACTTGATACATATATATAGATTCCATGTGTTGGTGATATGTGTCTACCGACTTACTATTAATGACATGATTAATTTCTCTAGATTTTTCTATTTTTACAATCTCATTATCTAGATTTTTCTATTTTCTAGAATCTTCACTTTCTACCATCTTCTTGTTAGATTTTTATTTTCTTACACATTTCCACTAAATTCAATTACTAATCTAGAGTAATCTAGAATCTAGTTCATCCACAAAGTTCTTCTATAATTTGGATTATTCTAGAAATGTACATCACTTTCTAATATGGGATTTCATATTTAGTGTAACTGTGTGATTTTATGTGACTGAGGATTTATTATCTTCTTAGAGCTCCATTATGTGGTGTTTGCTTGAAAAATAGAAGGTGTTCTCTTACTATTGATTTATTCTGCTAGAAATAGATGTAAAAGAGAAAGATAAAGATGAATCTGACCTTGAATTTGCATGGAAGGTGCTCGATGTTTCTTGGGCGATCATTGTGAAGTAGTCAGGTGATACAATGATCAACCTTCGTCCCTTGATTCAGTTAATTCGACGCCCGACAATACGACTTCCATTGACGACATCACCGACAGCCCACGATTTCATCTCGTTCGTTCGTGTCCAAGGTACTCGATTTGTCTCGTTCTTTTCCAACTAGTTCTATTCCAGAAATTACTTCTTCGATTTGGGTTATTCCAACTCGTTCGATATGGGTTGTTCGATTTGCATAATAGTTGGGTTATTCGATTTCATGAGATATATTGTTCGATTTCGTGCGATTTTTGGTTGTTTGATAAATTACTTGTTTGATTTGGGCTTTGTCTTCTCCAACTGCTTTGTCTTCCATTCTGAAATTAGGCCAGTAATCATGCACGGCTTGGATCTTTTTAATAATTCAATTGGAATGTTAATTTCATGTCATCAGTTTTAGGGTCTGCATTGGTGAAAAATGTTGGTGAAATGGAGTGAATAAGATTGGAGAAATAATTTGGAAAATTTGTGTATGAAGATTTGAGATTTGAAAGTCACTGAATTGTCTTTTCTATGTGTATGTGAATGTTGTTTCCTAATTAATATTGCAGAAATGTCCACAAGGCATAATGTGGGAATGAGGATTCCTTGTTATTGTGGTGGAGGCATGATGATTTTGTATTCTGCGGGGAATTTCGCAAAATATCATGGACGCTATTACTATAAATGCCCGAACAATAACAAACACCCAAAAAGCTTTATTTGGTTTGATGAGCTTGAAACTGCTACCCATCCTAATAACCAGCAAACTTCAACTCCACAATACACTTCTTCCTGTACTGGTCTTACTTCGCTTTCATACTCTTTCAATAATGTAGATGACAATGACAAAAGTGAATACTCGCGACGACCTGCTGTGAAGAGCAAAGTTGATAAGCAAATGGACCATACATTGCCTACTGAAGTTGATAAGAATGTTTACCCCTCATGTGTTTCTTGGCAATTGCCCTTGTTATGCTAGGCTTCTTGATGTATAAGTAGTGTCTATTGTTGTAATTCAAACTTTGTTAGGTTATTTTTACATCTTTTGTATTGCTATTGTAAAACTTTTTGAATGCTTGTATTTATGAATGATTATCATTGTTCTTATTATTCACTTTGTTCTTATTACTTCCAATTGTTTATAGAATTTGCTGAAATTGGTGTTTGAATATTACATTGATATAATAACTAATATTGAAACTTGTCTGTTTTTCAGATTAATTTAGCTTTTGCATTCCTAATTGTCCTCATACGATGCCAATACCAGTACCATTGAACCAAGACACCACATTCTACACAGCTGAATGGACGAGAGAAGTTGATAAAGTATTTATCAAGGGTCTGACTGAACAGACAATTGTTGGCAACCCTATTCAGGGTGGGTTGCCAAACCGTTGTGCAGTAATATATTGCCGAGATCGTGTGAACAGTGAGCTGATAAAAGACTTCAGTTATCGAACTTGTCTAGATCATTTACGTAAATTGTACACCCGTTACCTATTGTTCACATCCATCATCTCAAAACCTGGAGTGCAGCATGACCATCTGACTAATGCTATTACAACTGATGATGCAACTTGGGAAATCATATGCATGGTAAATAATTTACTTTCAAATGTAATAGTTTGTTTAATTTTCAAGTTAATCCAAATGTAACCAACCAACAATTTGTAGGAGAATTCATTGGCACATGCATACATCGAGCGAGGCGAAGAAGAGTGGGACAACCTATGTTTCATCTTTGCTAACAAACCCGACGAGGCCAATGTTGGAGTGGACATGGTAGAAGTTATACAAATTTCAAGTGACACTGATGATATTTCAATGGGTGATGGAGGAGAATCTGTTGAGAATGTTGGTGACAAGTCTGCCCCAAGCTCAGTTGCATCATCCTCGCCTTTCAAGCCTTGATATGATGGAGTTTTTTGTGATATTGTTGAACTTGTTTATTTTGTTGTTGTCAAACTCAAATTTTAGTTATGTTTATGTTCTAACATTTGAATGATTAGCATTGTGATTCGGTACTTGGATATTCTAAACTTTGGTATGGATGTTTGTGAATGGTTTCATTTATGTAGCATTGTATGTGTATTGGATAATTTAGATACACCCCTTTGAATTTACTAATACTTGGTAGTATATAAAAAAAGACAAATATCATGATACATGTTACACATGAATGGCTTCAAAATATTCCCTTCCAAAGCACTAAAAACAATTCAAAACCTGCAATCATAAAAAGAATAAATTCATGTATCAAGATCATGTAAGAAATCTAATCCGAATTTGAAGATTATGACAACTCGATATTGCATCTTGTGATTTTATTTCCCCTTGCATGTACGTTATTACTATAAATTTAGGTTAGGTTAGAGTTCATTATCACATCTTTGAAATTCTATGTTTTTTGCTCCCTTATTTTAGCATTTTATTTTTTAATGCTAACCTTCTCGAACTATACCAGGATCGTCATTTGTATCGTAAACCATGGTCCAAAGAACTTACCATTTTTCTAGTTGAATATCTTGTGAATGAGAGAGTAAACGGGAATTGGAACACGAGTATTTACAATCAAAACGTCATTCAAGTTGCGAATGCTACTGAACATCTCAATGCTTTCTTCAACACAGACATCCCACTTGAAAGGGTTCATCATCGAATTCGTTGCCTAAGAGAAAGGTTCTGTCTTTTTAAGCGTATAATTAATTACACAGATGTTCATTGGGATGATGTGAACAACATTGTGATTGCTACAATTCCTACTTGGGAAGTACTAAAACAACAAGTGTCATGACATTGCTACAAATATGTATTGATATTTTAATAATGATATTTAATATGAAAGACAACATAGTATATCTAACAAATATTTTGTTCTTTGAAGGATCGTATGGCAAAAGCTTATGTGTATCAAGGTGATCCGTTGTACGATGATTTCAGATTGCTATTTGAAGATCGTCCAAATGGACATGTCATACAGTTCAACAATCGTCCAAATGGACATGCCATACAGTTCAACAATCGTCCAAATGCGGTTCCACCTAACCCAATCCCACAACCATTACCACGTACACATCATAACATGAATTCTAACTATGCGAATGTGAACTTCTACAATGAAGACAGTGATAGCTCTATTGATTAAAAAATGTAGTGGAATGTCGCAGTTGGAACGATTTGGTTGGTTTAGATTGAATATTAGTGCTTTTCAATGTAATTTTCAATTTTCGTCTTGTTATGTTATGTTATGTTATGAGTCGCAGTTAAGTTATTCAGGTGCCCATATTTTGTATTAATATGTTTACTTGTATTCTAGTTCATGCAAGTATGAACTGCGCTTTATCTTGAAAGACATGACATGACTAAAGTCCCTGAATGTTTTGGTTTTATCGTATTAGAGTCATTGTGAAGTCATTTACAAGTTCAATGCAAAGACAAGCTTATGACTTGTATAATCAACACACTGTAGCACCCCATGCGCACTCAAATAAATAACAAAAGCCACATTCCTCTATAAATGAGCTTGTAGTTAACAAACAAATAACACACCTCCAAAATGCTACCATGGAATTCTTCCAACGTCGGGACACTAAGGCAAGAAGATTTCTTGTATGGTTTAGAGTGGGATGAGAAGGTAGACCAATTGTTCACTGAAGTTCTTTCTGATCAAGCTATTATGGGTAATTTTAATCCGGATGGTGGGGATAACTCAAACGCCATAGGAGTCGCACAGTACGTAGTCAACAAAAACTTGGACAAGAGTTTCGACCTTAAGACGTGTTGGCGCCAAACTCATAAACTCCGCAAGAGATATCGTGTTTTCTCTTGGTTGATCACTCTTGAGGGTATTAGGTATGACGATTCGACGAATCGTATGCATTATCAGCCCAACATCTTTCGTTCCATAGTCCAGATAGTATTAATTTTTCATTTTAGTACTTTATATCATTGAGGGTCCAATATTCAAGTGTATAATCTTTTTTTTAATCACTTAGCTTGACGCCTTTGCAAATGCCTACGAGACATTCGGTGATCCATGTTGGGAGTGGCTAAAGATTTTATTTGGCACTCCTCTTGATGTTGCTCCTCAACCCATCCCCATTCGCGTCTTTCAAGATACTATCGATATCCCATCGGATGATGATAATGAAGGTGCAAAGACATATAAGAAGGGGAATGAGGTGATCTATATTGACTCTGACTCGGAAAACTCAGCATCAATCAAAACTGAATGTAGCACCTCGAACCCTGGATATCTCTACGGTACTCCTACAAAATCATCTGCTCCCCCACCTAGAGGATGGTCTCCATGGAAGAATAGATGAACTTTTTATCTGATGATTGTCCTGCTTTTATGTACGTGTTTTCATTTTAAGTGTTGTTTAGGGTTGTTTGGTTTGAGTGTTGAATTATCTTTCTCATTATCATATTTATGAATGGATGTATGAGTTGGTTTAATCCAATTGGTTTTAAACAAATCATGAAGAATATCCTTGTGGTTAAAGACAAACACTGCAACTTAAAACATATATGCCTTGAATAATGATTACAAAAGCTATTGTAAGGAGAAATAACCCAATTTGAAGGAAGTCGGGAATTGGGCCGTCTTACGGCCAGCTTGTTGTCCGACATCATCCAGCTGGAGCAAGACACGAAGCGACTTCAGAGTCTCGGTAAGTCGCTGGGAGCTTGGGAAGCGACAGAGGTCCCGGAGGTGGCTTAATGTGGTAAAGAGGTCGCGAGGCGACTTGATAGAACTCGGAAGTCGGGACCGACAGAGTCCCGAGCTTAGTTGAAGATAAACATGGAAAAGATTCGGGTAGTTAGTGAGGCGGATTTCTCGGGATATAACCGGGGAATGTGTATCTGTGAGCACGACTTGCGGAACAAGGAAACCCTAGTCGGTCCACGAGAAGAAGCCCATTAAGACTGTAACCCTAGTTCTGTGTCTATAAATATTACGTGTAATGTACATTGTAAAGGATCGAACTCTTAGAATCCTAAGCAGAAATAATACAGTAAATATCCTGGCTTGGTGCCCCCAGACGTATTCTATTTCACGGATGAGCTGGGTAATCAAATTGTGCGTTGTTTATTGTTTTCATAATCATATTGATCGGAACCCTATTAAAATACTTGTTTGTTCGTCGGTAATAAACCGGGTACAACAATTGGCGCCGTCTGTGGGAACTACAATTCCTACGAAATCACTCCGTTCGAAGGAAAACTCATCTCATCTCTGATCAATACCGATGGTGAGCAATCAAGTGTTAGGAATTAAACAAGCAATTATGGAGAAAATAATAGAACTAGGAATTTAGAGACAAACAATTTGGTTACCCAGTTCGTCAGGAATGACTACGTCTGGGGGCACTACCAATCCAGGAGATTCACTCTTTTCGTGTGTTATTTTCGTACAAAGAGGCAAATACAATGAGTCAAGGTATGTAAATGAGACATGGGCCAAATCCCTAATTCACGCGCACAACTGCTGAACCTGCTCGACCACGGGCATTGGTCAAGCGGTTCAGCTCGATCAGATCGCCAGCTCGAGTGCCTCCAATGCTCTGGTCTCCCGTAGCGCTCGATCTAACACCATGGTCGAGCGCCTCGCCCTTGTTGGATCCCTTCTCCGACTCAGGCTCCACAACCCAATCCCACCTGGAGACTGACTCCAACTGTAACTTATCTCCCTCGTTCTAACAGTTTCTCTCACTGGTAGTAATGTCGGGTCTTATGTTCAGTTTCCAAGGCCAGTTGAAGTCATGCATAACTTCAACTTCTCTAAGATCACAACCTTAGTCAACATGTCAGCAGGATTCTCACTTCCCCAGATCTTCATCAGCTGTAAGATCTTGTTCTCGATGAGGTAACGAATGTAATGATACCTCAACTCAATGTGCTTCGTCCTCGAGTGAAAGGTCAATTCTTCACCAAGTGAATAGCACTGATCGTCACTATACGTATACTATCCTTTTGCTCCTTCCCCAACTCACACGGCTGATTCTCGCAACCAAACCATTTCTTTACTAGCCTCGGTGGATCGAACGCACTGCTTCAAGAAAGCCGATCGAGCTACGATCTTTTGCAACTTAGAAGCCCAAGATATTGTTGTACCACCAAAAGTAAACACATACCCTGTAGTACTCCTCCTTTTATCGAGATCATTTGATGCCAAGTCTGCATCAACATATCCTGCCAACCCAACGCTTTTGCCCTCAAAGCACAAAGCTTGTTCAGTAGTACCTCTCAAGTATCTAAGGATCCACTTCACTGCCTCCCAATGCTGCTTACCAAGATTGCCCATAAACCGACTAACAACTCCCACCGCCTGTGCAATATCTGGTCTTGTACACACCATTGCATACATCAAACTTCCAATTGCTGAAGCATACGGAGTGTTTTGCATGAAGGTCCGCTCCTCTTCGCTACTAGGTGAGTCCTTGTTGGATAGCTTTGAATCGACTTCCCAATCGGGACCCGAATCGCTTTTTGCATCTTCCATACTAAATCTCTCCAAGACTTTCTTTATGTATTCAGCCTGTGAAAGATACAAGTTTCCTGCCACCTTGTCAATATCGATTCGCATACCCAAGATTTGCTTGGACTCTCCAAGGTCCTTCATAGCAAACCTTTAAGACAATTTTTCCTTCAATTTGCTCACCTCCCGAGCACTAGAGCCTGCTATCAACATATCATCAACATATAATAGCAAAATGATATAACCATCATCATACCTCTTTAAGTAACAGCAATGGTCAGCCTCACACCTCTTGATCTCAATCTCGTGCATGAACCCATCAAACTTCTTGTACCATCAGAATGGAGCTTGTTTGCATCCGTACAAGCTCTTCTTCAACTTGCAAACTAGTTCATTACTCCCCTTAGACAAGTATCCTCCGGTTGCTTCATGTAGATGTCCTCATCTAAATAACCATGAAGAAAGGCAGTTTTTACGTCCATCTGTTCTAACACCAAATTTTCTGCAGCCACCAGACTCAGAACCAATCGAATGGTAGTTAGCTTCACCACTGGAGTAAAAACATCAGTATAGTCAATACCATGTTTCGTTGAAACCCCTTCACAACCAATCTTGCCTTGTAGCGTTTGCTTCCATCACCTCTTTTTTATTCTCAGAAACCCACTTGTTATGCGGTGCTTTCTTGCCCTTAGGAAGCTCAACTAGCTCCCAAGTTCCTTTGGTCATCAATGAATTCATCTCATCATCCATTGCAAGTTTCCACTTGTCCACCTGTTTACTACGTGTTGCCTCTGCATAACATTCAGGTTCACCACCATCAGTTAACAATAAATAATGAAGGGAGGGTGAATACCTATCGGAGATCTCCGATCTCTCGGGATCTCCGCAATGAATTATTGGTGGTGGTGTCTTTGGTTCTTCCTCAACAATCACCTCGATCATCTAGAACCCTTTGCTCCCACCCGAAGTTCGAAATGTCTAACTCCACAACCCGAGACTCGTAACCACCTTCTTTGGATTTCCCCAACTTGTCTTTGTAGACATCACTGCTCATTAAATATGACATCTCGACTACGAATCACCTTTTCGGTTTTCTCATCCCAAAATCGATAGCCAAATTCATCACCGCCATATCCAACAAACGACACTTAACAGATTTTTTGCATCCAACTTACTTCTACTCATAGAATCAACATGAACATATGCAAACACACCCAAATACTCAAAGAAAAGATGATTTACCTCCTTTCACGACCGGGCCTCCTCCCCAGATGCCATTTTCCAAAGGAGTTGAGGGTCCTCTGCTTATCAAGTAAGCTACCGTGTTAATCGCCTCTGCCCAAAACATCTTTGGCAGCCCACACTTCAATCTCATGCTCCTAAAGATGTTCACATAGGTCCTCGTTTCATACGCTTACGCCACGCCATTCTCATTGTGGTGTTCCTCTCACGGTTTTTCTCCATTCGGATTCCATTCGCCTCACAGAATCCTTTTTTGAACTCACCGAGCTCGTATTCCACCATTATCGATCTCAAACGCTTCACCTTGAGACCCGTTTCATTTCTACAAGAGCCTTCCATTTCACGAAAGCATTAAAGGCATCAGACTTATTTTTCAAGAAATAAACCCATACCTTCCTCGTAGAGTCGTCAATGAAAGTCATGTAATATGATGCTCCACCAAGGATGTCACTTGTGTTGGACCCCACAAATCACTGTGAACTAACTCCACCGCTTCTTCAAAGCCCCCCGCCCCCTTCAAAAACTCACCCTTTTACGTTTCCTAATACACAATCCTCATACAAACCAATGTAAACTCGCCTTGAGGTCCGGCGGTTTACCCTTCGAGCACATAACTTTCATCCCCTTTTCACTCATGTGGCCAAGGCGCATAATGCCACAAATTTGCATTCCTTTTTCACTTGCAAGAGCAATGCTATCCCGTGTTGCTCATGTCATATACAATGTCCCTCTTTATTTCCACGAGCCACTACCATGACACCTTTGGATATCTTCCACGAAGTTACACCCAAAGGTCACCTTTGTAGCCCTCGTCATCAAGTTGCCTAACCCCGAAATCAAATTCCTCTTCAAACCAGGAATATGTCTCACATCTTTCAATTGTAACACAGTCCCATTTAGTGTCTTAATCCGAACATCCCTCTTCCCTTTGATTTTCAATGGCTCATCATCAGCTAGATAAACCCTCCCAAAGTTCCCAGAAGTGTACCTCTCCATTACGTCAGCACTGCTGCACGAATGAAACGATGCTCCAGAATCTAACACCCACGACTCCAATGGACTGCTTACACTCAGAATCAATGCATCTGAGTCCTCATCAAAGCCGCAACGGATGAGTTGTCATTCTTGTTTGGTGCATTCCCTTGTGCCTTAGCCTGTGCCTTGCACTCCTTCTTGTAATGACCAAGCTCATGACATTTGTAACACTCAACTTGACTCTTATCTTTCTTGGGATTATCTTTGCCCCTTGACTTCGATCTACCCCAATTTGGCTTCCCCTTGGATTCAGATCTGCCTCTGTTTCCCGTACTCAAAGCAGATCATGTGGCCACACCCAACTCTTTCCGGCGAATTTCTTCGCTCATGACCAAATCTCTAACCTCATCGAATTTTAGTTTCACTTTACCCAACCGAAGCACTAACGGTAGCCACCATTCCACTCCAACTTTCCCAGAAAGAAGACAACAAAAATTAAGGCTTGAACTTCATCATCAAAATCAATCTCAACCGAGCTCAATTGGGCTATGATCATATTGAACTTCGTTGGAGGTGGTTTCCTACCACAAAGATCCTCCGCCATCCTCGGGTTGAATAACCTCTCGATCGATGAACCTTGTTCGGCTGCAGACGGTTTTTCATACATCTCGACCAATATATCCAAAGATCTCCTTTGTGGTTTTTGCTTTCACCGTATGTGTAGGGGATTTATGTTCCTAGATAACGACAGACAAACCACACTCATCGCCTTCCTATCCAACAACTTCCACTCGTCGTCCTTCATCTCTTCAGGTTTTTCACCCAACGGTTGATACAGATCTTTACCGTACAGGGTAATCTTCAACTGCAATTTTCGTAATCCAAAATCCGCTTCCATCAAACTTCTCAACAAAAAGCGATTTCCTTCACCATCATAAATTGCTTTCCACACGATCCCTTTAACCCAATGCTCTTGATACCGTTGTTAGGAATTAAACAAGCAATTGTGGAGAAAATAATAAAACTAGGAATTTAGAGACAAACAATTTGGTTACCCAGTTCGTCAGGAATGACTACGTTTGGGGGCACTACCAAGCCAGGAGATTCACTCTTTTCATTTGTTATTTTCGTACAAAGAGGCAAATACAATGAGTCAAGGTATTTAAATGAGACATGGGCCAAAGCCCTAATTCACGCCAAGACAACCAAGGAACCTCGCTGACCACGGGCCTTGGTCGAAAGTTCCCGCCGATCAGATTACCACTCGAAAGTGCCTCCAATGCTCTGGTCTCCCATAGCGCTCGGCCTCCTTTGGTCGAGCAGAAGTGCTCGACCTAACACCATGGTCGAGCGCCTCACCCTTGCTGGATCCCTTCTCCGACTTAGGCTCCACAACCCAACATCAAGCCAACCTGAACGGGCAAGATCTGGACCCCGCTATGGGTCGCGAGGCCTCATGAGCTCTCAACACTCGCCTCCCATCGCGATGCCAAAGACCCAATAACCCACGGTCAGGAAACTGGTCAGACTCGGAGGACGCAAAAAGCGTGATGGCTGTCCTCAACAAAAAATGCCTCGCGTTTGATGACGATGACGCGACTTGACCTCCCTCAAGAAGGCCACCTAGGAGGTCGGACCCTCAAAAACAAAGCAAGACGGGTCCGAAAAGGGCTCGTTCAGTAGGGCCAACTGCCCACGATCCGCCAGACACGCCTGTCCCGCAATCCCAGCTCCTTAGAAGACGGCAGGTCAAACAACGTGTTTGACCAACTTCATGCGACTCGGTAGTCCAAAGCCCTGTGGGATTATTGAAGACGGCGCGCAATCCGAGCCTCGCTGAGCCGATCCAGTGGAGTATGACCTTGCCCTTGCAAGATTGAACCTCCACCACGACTGACTGCCCAGGATCGACCATGCATTCTGATGACCTCCCGGGCCAAAGGCCACGCTAACGACCACAGCGATCTTTCGTCGCGAAGATCGACCGTGACGGTCAAGCAACCGATGGAGCGATGGAGAATCGGAGCCGCCAATGGGGCTGCACCCTTTCCCCGCCGTCGGACCGCCCACTCGGAACTCGGGTCACCGAAGGCTACCCAGCGAAGATTAATGTCGGGCCTTGATCGCCACGGTAGGGAACATCTTTACCAAAGTGCACATGTAGCGGCATAACCATTACATGGCCTCTATGGACGCCATGCGACCAAATGTATGCTTTCTCTTTAACCTCGAGCTTGACTGGCTCACCAATGGTTCAGCTCTCTGCCGCCCCGCTTGCGGACACCTTTCAAAGTAGTTCGTTTCACCGTTCTTGACTTCGCCTTTGCTGGCGCCCACAGGCACCGCTGACGAGCGTCAGCAAATACCGAACACCCAAACAGGGGGGGACACAGAGTCTGATCGGTCCTACGTCGAAAGGATTGATAGGATGATCCTGGAAGGAGATCCCATTGGGGATTAAGCAAAATCTAGCGGGCCTCCCCGCCCAAAAAAGGACCAAACTCAAGCAAGATGACGGCCAAATACCCACTAGCTATGCCGACTTCAAGGTGGGCTAGCGACCTGATACATACGGCGGAGCTCCTGGAATCCCAACTCTCCGAGGCTAAGGAGGTCACGGAGCCTAAGAAAAGCTCCAAAAAGGCCTTCCTCGCAGTACAAGCCACCTGGGAGTTTCAAACTGTTTGAAGAAAGCATTCTGGTGAAGCTGATGGACGCTCTGGGCATGACCCCCGCACATTTTCACCCGATCCGAACAGGAACCGCTTCTCCCGCCTTTGCCCAAGAAAGAGTAATGGCAAACAGAACCCCAACAAGTATCGCCACTTTCATGAAAGCAGACGGACACTATACCAAAAAGTGTAAGGACCTATTGCCCCACGCTCGAGGTTATACTTAAGACGGCCCGCTTGGATTTAATCTTCGGCCAGCGACCTCAGAAGAATCCAAGACTGTGCCCCCGAGAGGTCGCCAAAGAAGGAGAGCAAGACCCACAGAACAACCAGGGAAAAAGGGGGAACGACCTATCCCGCCTATGCTTGAAAATGCGGGGGATCGGGTGATACACACTCTCTCTCCCCTAGGGACAGTCGGGGGGCTAGCCTCCAGCTCCTCCTCAAAGCGGAAGATGAAAGCCAAAATAAGAGAGATAGAGAACGCTAGGAAGATGGTGTTGCCTGTCCTCGCCGTGGGGGAAGAGTCCAGTACTATCAAGTTTGAAGAACAGGACAAGGTCGGGGTAGTCTACCCCAATGTCGATCCCCTGGTGATCCGGGCCAACATCATGGGGACTACGGTGTGCCGACTTCTGGTCGATGGGGGTGCCTTCTGCAACATCCTTTTCAAGAAAACCCTGGATCAGCTCGAGGACTATGATGCCTATATCACCCCATGCGACCACATCGTGAAGGGGTTTGGCGACGCAACTGTGAGGCCCACCGGAATGATTTGACTGGCCGTCGAGCTGGTTTCTACACTGAATAGGGAGGTTAGGGCAACTAGACTTTTAGACTTTCTAGTAGTCGACCTTCCCAGCTCCTATAATGGTTTCCTGGGAAGGCCTTTTGAGCATGAATTCGAGGCTGCGTCCTCAACTTTTTATTTTTGTGTAAAATTCCCCACCAAGAGTGGGTTGGTCGGTACCGTCAAGGGCGACCAAGTCGATGCAAGAGGTTGTTTGATTTACTCATCGTCTCTTTTCAATTTCGCACCAATACCTATCCAACAAACACTTGTAATAGATAGCAATGAACAAGATGAGGAATTAAATAAGGAGAGATCTAGTAAAAAAAGAACCTACAACGACCTCGACCCAAGAATAGGGCACGAGCCCGATGAATTCCTAATCGAGGCCGAGATCGACGACCCCAGACAAGGGAGCCCAAGGGCCATCCTGGGGGAAGAACTCGAGAAAGTTAAGATAGATCCAAGTCGCCCGGATCTGGAAGTCATTATCGGCTCCAAAATACCGAACGACCTGAAGGGGGAAGTCATTGACTTTCTCAAAAGGAACTTGGACGTCTTTGCCTAGTCACACAAAGACATGGTGGGTATCGATCCGAAAGTAGCGTGTCACCGACTTCATATTGACCCGACCCGGAGGCCGGTAGCCCAGAAAAGACGAAAATTTGGCCCAGATAAATATATCGCTTTAGCCATAGAGGTGAAGAAGCTGCTGGATAACGACTTGATCATGCAGGCCGACCAGCCACAATGGGTGGCCAACGCAGTATTGGTGAAAAAATCCAATGGAACTTGGCGGTTATGTATAGACTTCACCGACCTGAATGAGGCATGCCCAAAATATTTCTTTCCCATGCCGCACATCGATCACCTGATAGATAACACGGCCGGACACGAGATGATGTCGTTCATGGAAGCTTTTGCGAGTTATCACCAGATAGCCATGCACAAACCAGATCGACAACACACCTCTTTCCTGACCGAGGAAAATCTATATTGCTGGAAGAGAATGTCGTTCGGCCTAAAGAACGCAGGGGCAACCTACCAAAGGCTTGTCAATCATATGTTCGCCGATCAGATCGAGAAGTCGGTAGAAGTGTATGTCGATGATATTGTCGTCAAAAGCCTGAAAAGGGAGGATCACTTATCTCACCTCGCACAGACCTTAGATATCCTCAGGAAGTTCAATATGAGACTCAACCCCAAGAAGTGTAACTTCGGAGTGGATTCGGGGAAGTTCTTGGGACATCTAGTCAATAAGCGAGGGATCGAGGTGAATCCAGGGAAGGTCAAGGCCATATTGGATATGGGGGCACCCCGAAATGTGAAAGAGGTTCAGAGACTCACAGGATGCCTGGCTGCACTAAGCAGGTTCATCTCCCGGATGGGGGACAAATGCAAGTCGATGTTCGACACGATCCGTAAGAAAGCAAAGTTCGAATGGACACCCGAGAGCCAGGATGCTTTTAAAAAAATCAAAACCTACCTGGCAGATGTGAGCATCTTGTCCAAACCCGTCCTGGGAGAGAAGTTGTTCTTGTACCTCGCGGCCTCGGAGACCGCTTTGAGCGCAGTGCTGGTCCGAGCGGAGGACCAGATCCACCTGCCCATTTATTTTGTGAGCCAGACTTTGAACGAGACGGTGCAACACTACCCATCGCTAGAGAAGCTGGCATACACATTAGTCATGAGTGTGAGGAAACTGAGGCCTTACTTTTTCGATCACCAGGTTGAGGTTCTCACTTCCCTGCCACTGCAGAACGTGCTCCACCGACCAGACACTTCAGGTCGATGTCTCAAATGGGCCATTGAGGTCGGGCAATATAGTGTGACTTATGCGCCACGACCTGCAGTTAAGGCCCAGGCTCTGGCCGATTTCTTAGCAGAACTTACATTCCCTTCTGATGCGGAAAACTAGAGCGGTTTGCCATAGGATCTGTTCGTAGATGGGTCGGCGACCTCTCACAAGTCAGTGGCTGGCCTAGTCTTAATGAGTCCTGAGGGGATCTCATTCCAGAACGCCATTACCTTTGATTTTCCCGCAACGAATAATGAGGCCGAATATGAGGCGCTCATCAGCGGCTTAGAAATGGCAACTGCCATGGGCGTCAAGAGATTACAGGTCCATACTGACTCCCAACTCGTGGCCTGCCAAGTATCGGGGGAGTACGAGGCTAGGGACGATAGGATGGCAGCCTATCAGGAAATTATAAAAACACTGTGCCTGAAGTTCACACAGATCCATGTCAAGCTGATACCGAGAGAGCAGAACTCGCGAGCTGATGCTCTGGCACGGCTGGCGACCTCCAAAGGATCACCAGACATGAAAGATGTCACCATAACAACACTTTCCCACCCATCCACCGTGCACGCAGCTGTGACAACACTAGAAACCCCTGTGTCGAACTGGATGACACCTATCATGGAGTATCTGATAAGCGGCCTCCTGCCACCCGATCACACCAGGCTTGGCAGTTGCAGTTACGGGCCACACGATACACAATGATCAGTGGGGAGTTATACAAGCGAGGCTTCGGCATGCCCCTACTTCGATGTATTACGCCTGAACAAGGTCAAATCATTCTTCGAGAAATACACGATGGGGCATGCAGAAACCACACTGGGGGGGAGTCACTGGCCCACAAGACCACAAGGCAGGGATATTTTTGGCCAACCTTAAGGGCCGATGCCATCGTTTTGGCCCGCAAATGCCACAAATGTTAGATATTTGCTCCCTCCATCAAGATCGCACCAGAAGAGCTCACAAGCATCCTCAGCCCTTGGCCCTTTGCAAAGTGGGGGATATATATCATTGGGCCACTCCCAACGGCCCCGGGATCAGTCAAGTATGCCCTGGTGGCAGTTGATTACTTCACAAAATGGGCCGAGGCTGAGGCATTAGCGACCATAGACCAAGATCATGTCATCAGGTTCATATGGCTAAACATTATCTGCAGGTTTGGGCTACCTCAGGCGATCATATCAGACAATGGAAAGCAGTTCGATGGTATTAAGATCGACGCCTTCTTCAAAAAGTGGAAGATCACGAAGTTGTTTTCTACCCCATACCACCCTCAATCAAAAGGTCAGGTCGAGGCTGTGAACAAAATCATAAAGCACACGCTCAAGGCCAAGATCGAGGGGGGAAAAGGGAAATGGGCTAGCAATCTCCCTGATGTGTTGTGGTCATACAGAACGACTTGCAGAAATTCGACGGGCGAAACCCCTTATTCGCTAGCTTTTGGAACTGAGGCAGTTGTGCCCGCGGAAGTCGACTTCTCGACCTTCCGAACCAGCCAGGTCGCTTTCGACCATAACAATGAGGCCCTAGAAAGAAACCTCGACTTACTCGAAGAAAAGCGACTGGAGGCTAACATGAGAAATGCCAGATACAAGCAGAGGTCTGAGAGGTATTATAACTCTAAGGTGCGACTTCGACGCTTCAAGGTCAGAGACCTGGTGCTGAAAAAGATACTTGGAGACTCAAAAGGTGCCCTCGGTCCGAACTGGGAGGGCCCATTCCGGATATCAAGAGTCCTACCAAACGGGGCATACGAGCTCGAGAAAGCGGATGGGACCAAGGCCCAATACCCATGGAATGCAATTCATCTGAAGAAGTATTATCAATAGATTTACACCTTTGTACTGATCACATCGTTGTAAACAAATACTGTTGGTAACATTAATTCTCTATTCTGTTTAAAAGAAAAAATTCCTTGTGTAGAAACCAAGCGGGTCGCACGAAAAGCATATGATCGATAACATGCAGGTCGCATGAAAGACATGACTGATAACATGCGAACCCGAGGTGTGACTTTAGAGATACTGGAGGCGAGATCGCCACCCTAGAGGTGTGGTCATCCCCCGACTTTGTAAGACGACTAAGCAAATGTCCGAGAAAAAAGTCACATAGAAAATAAGACGACAAGGACTAAGCAAAAGTCGCATAAGGAAATCATGTCAACACAAAAAGGAATTAAAAAGGAGAATTTCATTAATAAAGACCCGGAGGTCGGGGAGAACCCCATTACAATAGACCCGGAGGTCGGTAAAAAGAGCATTCCAATGCAATATATTTTTTCGGAATCGAGCTAGCGACATGATCTATACTACAGGGTTACTTGAGCTAGAGACTTGGTCTATACTATGGAGCTACTCGAGCTAGCGACTTGGTCTGTACTACATTGCTACTTGGGTAGCTGCCCTCGGACGCGGAGGTCGCTGAGGAAGATGCTGCAAAACTATCAGAAAATGATGTTTTAAAAACATCCAAGAAGTGTTAGATGCCGCAATGGGACTTCTTGCGTTAAAGGAACACGAGTGTCATACAGGTGGTGCAAAAAATTCAAGGGATTGTGAAGGGCATTTTGGCTTGATCGGATTCGCATATACAATACAAAATCCCTACATGTCGGAAGATGCCCATCACCGCTAATCCCGTCATCACAATCGGCGCCCAAAGCACAGAGGGCCCGGGGCACCTCCATCACGGCAGTGGCAGGTCCGCCGCCCGGGTGGTAGCAAAGCGTGGCAATGGCCGTATGGTCATCCTCCGATGAAGGCAACATCAGAAATGAGGGGAACTCAGGGACGGACTGAGTGACGAAAGCCAGAAGTACAGAGCAGGAGAAGCCCATCGCCGGAGGGTACCTCAAAGTGGAAAGTTCGCCAGAGTTGCCCATACCAAGTTTGAGGACGATATATGAGGAGATCAGTGGGGGATAATGCGCATTACCCACCTAAAATCCTGCCCTATTTATAGATGAAAGGCGGGGATTAGGTTGCAAATTCCAACTCTCGAGGGCCCCATAAAGAAATCGGTGGCGCACGTGTAGCGCGTGGGCAATATGCAACTTCTGATTGGTCTAAATTACGGTGCCCGGCGTCACCAAATACCCCAACCATCATTGCGGATCTGTCACACGTCACGCCGATTCGGAGAATTGAGGCAACGGTTCACCTCCCCGAGGATGAGATGTCGGCATAGACACACTTCCCAAGTCTGACCTTCCAGAAGTTGATAAGAAATACGAGTTCAAGTCAAGGCCCCAAGGCGAGCTGGCGACCTCAACTTGGAGGGAATGAAATATGTGAGTTTTATTTTATAATCAGAAACACCAAACATCAGACAGAAAACAAAATAACTTCTTTCATTGATAAAGGACCTGAAGGTCAGGAGGTCGTGCATTACAAATCAAGGCCCGAAGGCCAATACAATGATAAAAGAAAAATAAAAAGTGACTGGTAGGGCGGCATCTTCAATCCTTCTCCGCAGGGGCAGTTGAGGGTGGGTTTTTTACCGTCCCGAAAGGAGGGTCCTGCTGTGTAAGCGCCGGCGGATCGACCTCCGAGCTCAACACCTTCTCCCCAACAGGCTCGGAGGGCATGTCAACTGCTGGGGGAACCACCTCCGAGCTCGGTACCTCCTCCATAATAGGCTCAGAGGGAACGACAACTGAGGAGGGAGCGACTTCCAAGCCTGGCACCTCCTCCACGCGGGGTTCATAAGATATAACAGCAGAGGGGTCAACCTCCTCAGGATCTGGGAGGGGGTGCACGAGCCGACTGGGATCAGGGAAGAAAGAAAGATCGATTCCCATGTCCTCCAGGTCCTTGATCTCCAGCAGGACATCGGGAGCCAGGGGGTTGTAGCTAACATATGTTGTGAGCTCAGCGACAAGCCCGCTGAGGTCGCCTGAGGGATTCTCCTTATGGCAGATCCGGATGGCACCCGCGAATGCCATCATGAATGCAAAGTTGGCGTTCACTTCCTCAACGGCCTTAAATTGGGCCTCCCTGGTATCCAGCTCCCCCTTCAGGTCGACCAGCTCCGCCTTCACCCCGACCAGGTCGACCTCCACCTCGTCCACTTTCCCCTCCGCCCGGGCCGTCTTTAACTTCTCGGCCATGGCTCCCCCCTCAACTCCGCCGACCTTCACTTTCCGACCTCGATCTCTTAGCGGCCAACCCACCCTCGGCTTTAGCCAAACGATCTTCAAGAGTTGAGATCCGCAGAAGGTTCTCTGATTTGGATCTCTCCAGGCCATTCTGTGCCTCGGCCGCCGCCAGAATTGACTTGGCTTAATCAGTAACCCGGGCTCGCGACTCCCGGAGGTGCCTGAGCTCGGTCTCCAGTTGGGTGCTAGATTTCTCCAGGAACAAGGCCGCCTTTTGGGAATGGACCATGGCCGAGTACAAGTTACTGTCACCTTCCGGCGACGTCGTTAGCATGATCGATATGAGTCCACCCCGGGAGATTCGCAGTTTGCGGGAATGTAAGACGGCTATTTCTTAGGATCTCGTCCTAATTGGAGCGGTGAGCACCGGAGGGGTTAACCACCTCAGGAGAAAACTTCGGTCGCAATGTGGTCGGTGAAAAGAGGATAAACCATCAGATAAATAAAGGGTAAAAAAGGATTTGGAAGAACAGGACGAGGACTTACTCATCCACCCGGACCGCGTCCCACCTGAATGGAGTCATCATCTTAGTGGCAACCTCTTCTCTCCGGCCGAGGCACGGGCACCTCTGGCGCTAGGAAGTGTGGTGGAGTTGATATGTCCCGGTTGCGGCGATGCGGGCGGATCTGCCTGACCTCCCTACCCCATATTGATTTCAATCGGGTAGGTCACGATCTACTCCTCACTTTTCTTGGCGGGCTCGGGCGGAGTCGGATCCCGACCTTCCCTCCTCTACCCTGTCGCTGGGGAGGAGCCCTGGGCTGGGTCCTGAATCCTGAGGAGCCGGGCTCCACGGGGTTCAATTCGGAGGAAGCGACCTCGAAGTCGCCACCGCCTCATCCGCTTGGGACGGATTTCTTGCGGGAGGCCATAATGTCCGGGCAGGGGGTCGGCGCCGGTAAATAGGGATATTAAATTCATAAAGACAATGAACCGCGGTCGATCAAACAGTCGACTCACGGAAAGTTGATAAGCACGCAATGGTGATACTTACAAGGATCTTCGGATGATCGGGACGCGTGTATCGCATGTTCGGCCTTGAAGATGGTCGATCTCGAGTTCCGGCGTTGGCGTCCGGCGAAGTCGGAGGGTATCCGCGGACTAGATTGAAGGCCTCCAAGAAAGAAAACGAGAATTAGATCAGTACGACTTCGGAATCAAGAACATGGGATTTACCGTGTTCTACTCGATTCACATAATCTGTCGGGACATGTATGGGCAGAGTGCTTGAAGGGTCCATGGACTCCCACGCCCCTCCAATGAACCACCACTTCCTGTGCCAACTATCGACTTTGTTAGGGATCCCACTCACGAGCTCCCTATCCCGACGAAGTTGCACGGTATTGTAGCCGCCGGCTTGGGCAATGGGCGTCATCACGAAAGATATTTCTCCAGGGTTCGGCAACTGATATAGCCCGGCCTGTCCCAGCACAGTTATGGTGGAAAGAATGTAACTCCAGTCGTTCGGGGTTATTTGCGTAAGGCTTTGGTTACAGGCCGCGAGCAGGTGTGAAATAACTGGATGCAATGGGAATCTAATCCCGGCCTCCATGGTATGTTTGTTCACAGCTATCATCCCGGTGGTGGGCTCAAGATTTTCGCTTCGAGGAGTCGCTCCATAAAAGTGCACATCCCGGGGCACCTTTGCCTGGCTGATTTAAGGAGTAATGTATTGATCGGACAACACTGACCGATTCTTTTCCTGAGAGGCCACAAAGTCCGACCTGACCAACTTCCGATAGCTGCGCTCAGGTCACTTGTATGGAGCTCGAAGGTGATAGGAGTTGTAATCAAAGACCCGTTCAAAGGCCCCATACCTATGGGCCGGGTCGGAGGGACCATTGTCGCCCCTCCTCAGCCTTGCTAGCCAGCCAGGGGATTTAAGACGGGGAGGTGAGTGATTTTCTCCAACTCCGCCAGAGTTGCTCATCGTCGTCGTTACCCCTTCAACCTGTTGTCAATTAGGGCATTTGGTACGCGGACACCCCCCGTTGAGGGGGCGGAGCCCGGCTCAGGACGACAAGCGAAGGTGAGCTATGGTTACGTCATCGTCGTCCAAGACAACTAAACCAAAAATCGAGTGGCGGGGAGCGGAGATGGTGAATTGAAAGCCATAGGAAGGTTTGGAGAAGGGTGAATGCGTTACCTGTTTCAGCTTCGTTCGGAAGTTTGGGAGCTCGCCGAAAAACTCTATAGTGAAGTTTCAGCTGCACGAAGGTTGAGGGTAAAGGGTTTATGCCTAAAACCCTCACCCTTTTTATAGAGGAGGAGGGGGGTCGAAATGTAATATGAATATAGTCAAGACCCCCCGAAGGAAATAAAGTCACACGGGCAGCGCGTGGTCGACACCACATCTGCAGGTTGGGCGAGCTCGCGGCACATGACGACACTTGTCAGCCAAGCCATCATGACAGATCGGTCATACCCTCTGCCGATTCAAGGAATCGAGGCGACGATTTGCCTCCCCAAGGACGACGATGCGCTTCGGGCAAAGATCCCGAGATCGACTTGCCATAGGTCGGTAAAAAGCAACGGTTCAAGATAAGATCCCAAAGCAAGCTTGCGACCTCATCTTGAGGGGCAATTGTTGTAAGGAGAAATAACCCGACTTGAAGGAAGCCGGGAATTGGGCCGTCTTACGGTTAGCTTGTTGTCCGACATCATCCAAATTTGTAAAGACACGGCGACCGAGTCTCGGTAAAGTCATTTGGGAGCTTGGGAAGTGGCCCTTTTCCCGAGGCGCTTTTAATGTGGTAAAGAGGTCGTAGGCATTTGATAGAATCCCAGTAAGCCTGACCGAATCGAGTCCCGAGCTTAGTTGAAGATAAACATGGAAAAGATTCGGTAGTTAAGGAGGCGGATTTCTAGATATAATCGGGAATGTATATCGTGAGCATGATTTCTTGAACAAGAAAGGAAACCCTAGTCGGTCCACGAGAAGAAGCCCATTAAGATCAGAACCCTAGTTCGCGGTTCTATAAATATTACTTGTAATGTACGTTGTAAAGGATCGAACTCTTAGAATCCTAAGCAGAAATAATACAGTAAATATCCTGGCTTGGTGCCCCCAGACGTAGTCTATTTCACGGACGAACTGGGTAATCAAATTGTGCGTTGTTTATTGTTTTCATAATCATATTGATCGGAACCCTATTAAAATACTTGATTGTTCGTCGGTAATAAACCGGGTGCAACAAAAGCAAACAATTTCAATAAAGTGTTTTGAATATATTTCATAGAGAGTGCATGGAAAGAATACATAGAATGGAATATATTCTTATAGATGAGGCCATTAGTGTTTGGAATATATTCCATAAAGTGTGTATTTAAGATTCTTTTGTTGTTTGTCTTCTAGCAACAATAATTTCCTTTATAAGCATGTACAAATTATATTCATAACATTGTGTGTAACAAATCAACTAATTCACTCAAGTTCAACATCAATCGGAATGAATAAGATATTCTATAGTAACGAGTGGTCAATTGAGATTGAAAGAAAGCTTCTTCATGTTCTAGTGAAAGAGGTTCAGAATGGTAAATTCGTAGCTTCGGGGTATAACAATGAGATGGCTACACGAAATGCAATGCAGATTATCAACAACGAATTTAATGTGAATTTCGATTACAAATTTTGTGTGAATCAAATCAAAAAGCTTCGTCATCGATATTAAGCTTTTCTCAACATAAAGCAAATGAGTGGGGTGACTTTCATCGCCGCAAATGGCATGGTACAGTGCACTGAATTGGAGTGGGATATCATTTGCAAGGTAATTTCAATCCTTTGTAGTATATATATTTATATTTTACGAGTTAAAGGCATATTTTTTTGAAATTGAATATGAAGTTTTATTTTGTTCTTATAGACGGAAAAGCTCGGGTTGGTGTATAAAGAGTTTGGTGAACCGGTGTTTGAATCGCTTCATGCAATATTTAATGTTCAGTAGGGTTAATTAGGTGAGTAATGTGGTGTTGTGATTGCTGAATGAAATTTATCTTTATGTTATGTGATGTTGAATTATGTTTGCTTATCTTTGTCAATCAAGTTTCTAGTTTATTTGAGTAAATGTTATTTTATTCATGTAGCAATTGATGGGTCATTAGTGTATAATGGACGCATACTGGCATGTTATCAAATTGAATATTAGAACCATCAATAAGAAGTAGCACGTGGGGTAGTGCTTTTAACACCTACAATAGCAAATCATGAACATAACATGATGATAATATTAACACAAAATACTACTGTCAACATAATACATCAGTCAAAAGCATGTAAATGAGTACCATGACAAGTTCATTAAGTTCTGGGGTTTAGGGTTTTGCTACATAAACATTAAAAAACAGACCAATGTAAGTGGTTCCATTAACAAAATGAAACATTAAAAAACAGAACAAGCAATGCAATCACAATCTTCACACTTCATTACGAAGCAACATCAGAACCAACTCGACATGATCAACATCAGGCAATGAAAAGAACACATCGGTGTCTTCCACGCTACGTGCTATAAGAGCAGTGGCACGTAAAATCTCTTGCTTGGTGATCATGCTCATCGCCGAGACTGATTTATATATCTCACGCCTAGCAATAGAGATGTCTTGCTCAAATTCAATCCTTTGAGTGATATCACGAAGTCTGGCAGTGGCTGTGTCACAAAACCCTTGCATCACAGATATAAAAGGATCGGGATTGGTACGACTCTTCCGTTTCCTCACACTGCTAGTCTTACCGATATCAGAACTGCTTTGAGCGTTTCCTATTGGAGTTTGGCTTTCCCCTTGATTCTCTTCATTAACCCTTGTAGACATATCATCCTCATCGACATCTGGATTATCATCATTTGGAGTCTTGCAAGGATTGAAAAAAATCAGAAGCTCCCTCACCCGTGGCCCTTGACACTCCAAATATCTCACACCAGTCGTCGTACAAGGGCCACGACTTATGCTTCATTAGTCGTGCATTCGGGTCCTTCTACAAACCAAAGAACATCAATTTAGATTGGATATATGCAAAATACACAACTTGTGAAAAGTAAGAAGATGTATATTCATGGACTATAACAAAATTAAAGGCCTGCAAAAAATTTAAGTCAAATAGCATAAGCTTGGACAAAATCAGTTCTGCATAATCTCTCTTCCCCAATATCAATTGCCTAACCTGCTAACTCCTCAGATTAATTTATTCCTATGATTTAGGGATTCAATAATCCAAACCTGCTAACTCCAATCATCAATTTAATTCTTCATCCAATATTACAGTACACTTACAACTCAAGAACATAAACATGAATATAATTTCCTTAATCCTACGAATTTACACAAACCAAGAAATAGGCCATTGTAATTAACAACTCATTGCTCCAAAACAAAACAAACAGAACAATTATTCAATCATGATCTATCCTTGATGGGGGATATTCTAGCAAACCACTAAGGATCAAACACATGGATAGTCAAACGGTCAACTTGGTCAAATTGGGTCAACGAGGAGTCGGGTTCATGGAGTTGGGCCAAAGGGTATTAAAAGTGGGTCAAGGCGTAAGAGATCAGGAGGTAAAAATCTTAGGTCTAGAGGGACTGAGCCCAATGATTGCTACAGCGGGCTGAGGCTCTAAGAGGCCCAAGTATCTCGAGAGATTAATTTTGGGCCAGTACATAAGATCATAACTGACGGCCCTAAAAGAGATGATCCATCCGCGAGGTTGTGGCGGAATGAGGGGAATCGGTTCCTACAAACTCGGAACCAGATATCTCGAGTAAAGTGGTTGCGAAACCCTCGGAATAGAGGGGATCCTGAGCACGATGGAAGAATAACAAGAAGAATGGGCCCTGATCGTGGACCACGACGGAAGTAAAAGGAAGGTTTATCATCTCCCACACTCCGAACGTGGGTCGTGGGGAGGAAGAAAGAAGTTCAGGTCTGAGGGGTATAAAATCCCCTCCGAGGTAACTCTTCTGATCATCGAATGACATATTCATCAACTTTACATACATATACTATATTGCTTTTCCATTAGAAAGATTACTGACTTGAGCGTTCGGAGTGCCCGCGGCGTGTCTTCCTTGCAGATATTGAATTCGGAGTGCTTCGTGGTCAAGGTGGTGGTGCGGATTCTTTTTTCCAATATACACATAATCCTCTAAATCCAGGTCATCCCTAAATCCATTTTTACCACACCAAATTAGCGCCGTCTGTGGGAACATTGGGCTAAAGGCGTGAGCTTGAACCCATTGTTTCCGAAACAAACTTCCTTTAAGAGTTACGACATGGGTGGTGATCAACCCAGTCAACAGGTTCCTACCGGGAATCTCAAAAAGAATCTCAACCGACTCCTCCTCCTTTGATATTTACGGAAGATGCTCGTGCAACGGGGAGGGAAAATATACCTATGTCCCTCTCATTGAAGGTTTCAGCTGACCCTACCCCTGTCACAGGTGTGGGTCAAGGAGGAGGTGGGCAGATTCCACCACCTCCTAGTTTGGGACGAGGGGGAGGGGGACCAACGCCAGTCCCTCAACCTCAAGGTCCTACGATAGCAGGCACTTCCAAGGAGGTACTACACCTTATGCCACAAACCCTACGGTGGTATCAGTTAACATGGACCAGCTCGGTGACTTAGTGGCCAAGACGGTGGAGAATGCCCTTGCTGTTAGAAGTAATACTCGTCGGCAACAACCAGGTAACGAAATAGGTTCGAGGGAGAGGGAGAAACAGATTTCCCCTGATCAAAGCGAACGAAGACAAGGAGAGGAGTCCTACACCGAACGACAGAGAAAGAATACTCAGGAGGAAGGGGCCCTGCCAACACGGAGAGGGAAGGAAAGAGGAGGGGGACGAGATAGCCCGCCTCAAAAGACAGAAACCGTGGATATGGGGGAGAGTTCTGACCCAACGTATGAGGGAGGAGTTAGCCACCGGTTGCTGTCCCTTCAAAAGGAGATGGAGATAATGAGAAAACAGTTGAAACAAGTAAGTGATGCTAGACCCGTTGCTGGTTGTCAATTTTCTGAGGATATCCAAAGTGATGAGTTGCCTTTTAATTTTAAACCGTTGACATTTGAATATGATGGAACTACTGATCCTTATGAACATTTAGTCCGTTCTGAGAATGCTGCCTTGTTACATCGATATGGGGAGGGGGTGAAATGTAGGGTTTTTCTAACCACTTTGTCAAAGGCTGCCCAACAATGGTTCAGCCAATTAGGCCCGAAAAGTATCCACTCCTTTGCAGGTTTTAGCAAGATGTTCTTGCACCAGTTCGCTAGCGTCAGGAGGCAGCCCAGAGCGACCCTGACTCTTTTCAACATGAGGCAGGGAGAAAGTGAAAGTTTGAGGGAATTTCTGAAGCGGTTTAATCAAGCCGCCCTGGAGGTCCCTACCGCCACTCCAGAAGTGAAAATTAATGCACTGACTAATGGACTGCAGGATGGGGAGTTATTCTCGTCACTCGCTAAAAAACTGGTAACGTTCTTCGATGACTTGTTAAATAGGGCTGAAAAGTACGTTACCCTGGAGGAGATCAGGAAGGCCAAGAAGGCAGAAACCAAGTTTATCAATAAAAGAAGAGATGCAGATGCCCGAAAAGGTTGGAATGAAGGGAGAGTGGAGTCAAGGACAGAAAACAAGCTGGAGGATAGGTCGGAAGGCACGAGGTCCTTTAATGGACCACAACCGAGATTTGAAAAGTATACTCCTTTGAAGATCCAGTCGGCGGAGGTTTTGGAGGTAGCTGGAGATCTTCCAGAGATGAAATTCCCTTGGTCAAGAGCTCGAGGGCCATCAAAGCCAAAATCAGATAAGTTTTGTCGCTTTCACAATGATTATGGTCATGACACAAACCAGTGTTTTCATTTGAAGGATGAAATAGAAAGGTTGATCCAGGCAGGACATTTAAAGGAGTTCGTATACCGAGACCGGCAAAGCTCTCGAGGAAGCAAAAGAAGGGAGTCTGAAGAAAAAATAGATGAGCAGGATAAAAGGAGAAAGGAGAAAGGAGAAAGGAGGAAGCTGAGAAACCTCCAGTTCAGAAGAGAGATTTGATCCAGGTAATTGTTGGGGGACCAGCTGTTGGAGATTCATTTTGGGCCCGGAAAAAAAGTGCTCGAGAGATTGGGACAAGCCAAGGAGTAAGAAAGATGGAGGTTCAGGAAGTTGGGAAAGTAGAAGTTGCTCCCAAAATCTCATTTGGTCCTGAAGATGGTGGAGGATTGAGGCAGCCGCACACAGATGCCCTAATAATTACTACTGATATTGCAGGTTATGATGTAGCCAGAATCTTTGTGGATACGGGAAGCTCTGCAGATATCATGATGTGGGATTGCTATAAAAGGATGGAGTTAAATGCCAAGCTACGTCCTATGGAAACATCACTTTACGGTTTTACAGGAGGAGCTATTCAACCCCAGCGAAGTTACTTTGCAGGTCGGCCTTGGGGAACCTCCTAGATTGAGGGTCCTCATGGTGAATTTTCTTATCGTGCAGGCCCCTGCCTCGTACAACGTGATCTTTGGCAGACCCCTGCTGAATGCTTTCCAGGCGGTAGTGTCAACCTACCACATGAAGATGAAATTTCCCTGGCGAAGAAGTGGGAGAGGTTAGTGGAAATCAGGCACTAGCTAGAAAATGTTATGTGGAAGTTGTTCGAGCAGCAGATAGAAGCATACAGGATAACATGAACAGAGTTAAAGGAGAAGATCCTGAAGCAAAGAAAGCCAGATTCCTAGAAGAGGGAGAACCTACCAAGATGCATCACCGATGTTGGAACAAAATGAGTGGAAGCTTTTGGAACCAAATGAGTTCGATTGCGCTTTTTGAGGAGAATCGCGAGATATCTTTGTTTTTTCACCGGGGGACATGACAGGTATGCCTCCTGATGTAGCTATGCATTATCTTAATGTGAAAGCAGGATCGAAACCCGTGAAATAGAAGTTAAGACACTTCGGGTATGAGAAGGACGGGATTATCAGGGAAGAGGTGGAGAAATTGCTGAAGGCTGGACACGTCGAGCCTATGGATTTTCCCGAATGGTTGGCAAACGCGGTGCTGGTCTCAAAAGGAACAGGGAAGTGGAGGATGTGCATTAACTTCAGGGACCTGAATAAAGCTTTCCCTAAGGACCATTATCCTCTGCCAAGGATTGATCATTTGGTGGATTCGACATCCGGATTCGAGTTACTCAGCATGATGGACGCCTATCAGGGATATCATCAAATACAACTCTTCCCGGAGGACAAACCTAAGGTATTAGGTCGAGCTTAGTCTGTCAGGGAGAATGGTCAAATGGGTCGTAGAGTTGGGAGAATATGATGTGGATTTTGAGCCCAGACGAGCGATCAAAGCCTAGGCTTTGTCCAACTTCATACAAGAAACAACCCGCTCAGAACCAGAGAAGGAGTGGCAGGTATATGTGGATGGCTCTGTTACTATAACATGTTGTGGTGCAGGTGTTTTGATAATAGATCCATGGGGAGGTGAACTACAATTTGCGATACGATTTGAGTTCCATACTTCGAACAATGGAGCAGAGTACGAGGCCCTTATCAGGGGTGTGGAAATGGTTGTGGAGATAGGAGGTCAAAGAGTGATTGCGTACACGGAACTCTCAATTGGTGGCCCAGCAAGTGAGAGGGGAATACTTGGCGAAGGAGGAAATAATGATGAAGTACCTGGAAAGAGTTGCGGGGTGAAAGACAGGTTCCAAACCTTTGAGGTAATCCAGATACCCCGTGAGCAAAATGTTAAGGTTGATAGCCTATCTAAATTAGCGAGCTCGGTAGCCATGGAAGCAGGGGCTTCCATTACAGTTTTAAGTGCAGAAAGTGAGGCGATCCTACCTACGATAGCAACTATTGAAGAAGAAGAAGACGACTGGAGAACAGAAATCCGAAAGGCTCTGAATGGGGAAGATCCTCCGCAAGGGCAGAGAAAAGGACAAAGATGGAGGGCTCGATTTTGCTTGATAGGGGGACATCTGTACAAATGCTCGTTCACGGAACCTTACTTGAGATGCTTGTCCATGAACGAGGGGGAGTACATATTGAGGGAAGTACATGAAGGATGTTGTGCGGACCATGCCGGTTTCAGGTCCGTAGTAAGGAAGGTGCTGAGGGCAGGATACTTTTGGCCAACAATGGTGAGAGATGCAAGAGAGCTGGTGAAGAAATGTGAGAAATGCCAAAAGCATGGCCTTTGATCCACACACCTGCAGAAGAGATGATCATGATGCAGACCTCGTGCCCTTTCGCTAGGTGGGGGATTGACTTGGTGGGCCCCTTCCCAAGGGCTACGGGACAAAGGAAGTTCTTGATAGTTGCTGTGGATTATTTTAGTAAGTGGGTAGAAGCCATCCCCTTAGCTAAAATTGACGAAAATGGTGTAATTAGGTTTTTGTGGAGGAATATTTGCTGCAGGTTTAGCGTACCGAAGATCTTAGTGTCTGACAATGGCACGCAGTTAAACGGAGCAATAGTTCAGGCTTGGTGCGAGGAAATGGGAATATGCAGAGATTCACATCAGTGGCCCATCCACAAGCAAATGGGCAAGTTGAGGTAACTAACAGAACTATTGTAAATGGGATTCGAACTAGATTGGACAAATCAGGAGGAAGATGGGTAGATGAGCTGGAGGCGGTCCTTTGGGCTTATCAGACTACTCCGCGAAGGGCAACAGGGGAATCCCCCTTCCATTTGGTGTATGGAGCAGTAGAGGTTATTCCCGCAGAGGTAGGAATTGAATCGCATAGACTCCTACATTTTGACGACACGTAATGAAGAGTTAATGCGTGAGAACCTAGATATGCTCGAAGAAGAGAGAGAGATTGCTCATCTAAGAGCAGAAAAGTATAAAAGCCAAGTGAGAGCAGCATATAACAGGAGGGTAATCCACAGAAAATTCAAAGAAGGGGATTTGGTGCTTCGGCGAGCAGATGCCTTGAAGCATACTGAGGAAGTTAGTTTAATCGGGAAGGACCATACAGTCATACAAGCTCTCCCAGGAGGTGCATACAAACTACAAGATATGGAAGGAGAGGATACCTACCTCGCCCTTGAATGTTTGCAACCTAATGAAATTTACATTCAAGACCGCTTTTTTTAAGGCGAGTGGGGGTGTAGAGGAGTTGCATGTTTTTTCTTTTTTCGCTTCACCGGTACTCTTTTCCCTACCTATAGGTTTCCCACTGAGTTTTACTATAGGGAGGTTTTGATGAGGCTGGCGTAGATCTAAGTGATGTATGATCTATGTTGATTTACCCATTTTTTATATCAATGAAGCATTTCGCTTTAAGTATTATTTTTTGAGTCCCTCACAGGGGTGTCGAACTATTTACCTTTTCATTAGGGCATTGAGAAATTGAGTCCCTTAATGGGTGTTGAATTTGAAGTCTTTCCGAACAAAGACGTTGAATTATTAAGGCCCTTGAGGGGTGTCGAAACTGAATTTTTTTAAGACCTTTAATGGGTGTCGAATTTGAAGTCTTTCCGAACAAAGATGTTGAAACATTAAGGCCCTTGAGGGGTGTCGAAACTGAAAATTGTTTAAGACCCTTAATGGGTGTCAAATCCGAAGTTTTTAACAAAGACGATGAAAACAAGCAGATCGATTTAACAACTAGCTTAACCAGGAGACGCAGGAAAATGGGATTCGAGGGAGGGAGAAGGATGCAATAAAAGATTAAAACATCCACGAAAAAGTCTGTGATCCTGAAGGTACCAATTCACTTTTTGTAACTTTAAGCATTGATGTAAAGGTTGTTCTTATGAATGTTCTACCTTTGATTGCTTAGATACTGTAGAATCCTTGTTTCCCACTAATCCCCTAGGAGTTTGTTGACACAAAAATAACATGATAAAGTAAGTGAATCAAGAACGAAACACATATCATAAAGGGGGTAGGGGATGGTCTTGCGAGTTACTGAATTAGAGAACCTCCAGAATTACCCTTCCCGATAGAAAGGATAATCAAGGAGTAAGTTTGTTAAGAATTAAAAAGATCATTCCCCTAGTCAAAAGCAGGGAGAGATGATCTAAAAACCACAAGTATTCAGGGAAAGGGGGACGCAGCCCATCAAAAGATAAGTCTTGGGACACAGCCCATCAAAAACAAGAGCCTTAAAGTAGCAGAAGGATTCAGAGGGAGGAATTGAACCGGTAGGGGCAGGGGCAGAAGAAGTAACTTTGTTGTCCAGAGGAGCAGTACTAGAGTGGAGAGGAGCAGCGTTTTGATCAGGCACATGGGAGGACCTTACCCTGGCGGAAACATTCCCGCTCTGAGTAGATACGGATGGAGAGAAGAGTTGCAGAGGGCAAAGGGGGATATCAGAAGGAGTTAAATCCTCCAATCCTCTAATCCCTCACTGAAGTTTACGTACCCCCTCACTTATAACAGACAACCACCACTTCTCTTCAACATCACCTCCAGCATCACCCATGAAGAAACTGGGGGGATCCACTGCCTCCAAGGCCTTTTGCCTATCATAAGTACCGGAAAAATCAAGAGCTTCTCTCTGAGAAACAGCCGCTTCGAATCCGCTATGAAAGAAGTGCCTGACATAAGGCACCATGTCTTATAGATAGTTAGCATGTTGTCGGTATTTATCCACCAAAGTTGTAGGAAGGAAATGAAGGAATTGTTGGTCAGCCTCAACCTCGAAAAGAGTATTGACGCACAGCTTTACTCCTCGGAGTTGAGCCTCCTGAGCCACCCACCTCTCTAAAGCAACATGGGATGTAGCGCGAGTCTGAGCCTCCTTCAGCGCATTCTCTGCAGACGCTAAATCCACCTCTAGGGACGTGTTGCGTGCATCCAGATCTTTGACAGAAGCCTCCAACTTACGGATTTGGGTCTGAGCCATCGACAACTTCTTCTTCTCAATAGTCAAGGAATCCTCCAGCGAGTTCACTTGCTTAGAAAGTTCAGTGGCCTTGTAGCTGGACAAGTCTGATAACAACACTCCAAGCTGCCAGAGAAAATGAGTAGATGACAGTGAATAACAAATTACCTTCTCACTAAGCTTAGAAGTATAGAAGGACCAGGGTATAAAACCTGGGCATAATAATCCGCGACCAGGTGTTGTTTTTCTTCGCCACTAAGAAGCTGTAGCTTGGCAGCCTCATCAATCGAGGGGGGTCTACCAAAATAGTGAATGCCTGGGGGAGTAGCAACAGGATTTTCCTCAATCTTGATAGGAGCAGCAAAGGCTCCTGTAGACTGGCGGGTACGGTATTTGCGACGAACCTCTAAAGTGGGCTGGGTACTGGAGCAAGGCACACATTTTCCTTTCAAATTCTTGGATCTCTTTGAAACTTCACTAGTCGCAAGTACAGATTCGGTGGTCTCCAAATTAGTCTGAGTGGCACTATGAGCAGGGATGTTTTTGGGAACGATTTGTGAAGTCTCCTGGATAGCAACATTCTCCGAGGTGTTGACTTTAGATTGATCCCCGGGGTTAGAGGACCCCTCAGCAAGCTTGCTTTTCCACAACATTTCTACAAAAGCACAAAGAAACATGAGCATCGGGGAAGAGAAAAACAAGTAATCACAAAGACAGGGTTAAACAAATAAGAAGTTACCATCCGCAGGTCTTAGAGGGACTTGAACAGAACTGAACCCAAAGTGGGAAAGCAGACGAGGATTGGAACACAATGTGGGAAGGGAAAAGGGATTCTGAAGAGATCGAACGTTTAATTCTTTGATGATTTGGGAGACGGGAGGCGGGGTGAGTAATCGGGAGGAGGTGGCGAAGGATTCTTGTAAAGCCAATCCTGATTTGTAAAACCCCAGGGAGCGTCAGGAGTAACATAAAACCAGAGACTGCCCCAATCCTTATTCGCATTAGAAACCTTGCCCAAGAACTTGCACAAATTAGGGAAACGACCACAAACATAGAAAAAGGCACCGGAGGTCTTACAAGTGTACTCAGAACAGAACATTTGGGTGGTAGGATTCCCCCCGTTGCCCTTTATGAGCATGAAAAAAGATAGCATGGCTCTAATGGCATTTGGAACGAATTGATTCAACGGGACTTGAAAGAAATCAACAATTTCACAGAGATAAATATGGATGGGAAAATGGAGCCCTGCTTCTAAGTGGGCATGCCAAAAGGCTAGAGTTTTAATATTACCAGAATTTAAGGGAGGGTGATTGGGTCTTTCACCCGCTGCAGGAATTTGAAAGATGTAAGACGAAGGGGCTAGTATGTCATCCCGATAATCGGAGAAAGTTTCGGGATCTAAGGCGGAATCTCCAGGTTACCTAATCACGATTAATTAACTTCGCCCCAATGGACCTAGGGTTTGACATGATTTCCTAAAAAACACACAAGACAACAAAATACATAGGGATAGATATACCTGGAAGATGGGAGGGCGTCTCGGAGAGGAAGAAGATCGGAAGATGAAAGATGGAGGAAAGCGAAGGGGGTGAGACTGAAAATGAAAAAGGAAAAAAGAAAAAACTAGCGGATAATGATTGGCACGTTAGGGCGGTGTATCAGATGGGCCCCAGACATATCGGAAGCCGAAGAATCACTCGAATAAGTAAAGATTTGGGCGGGAAAATATGGGCGATGTATCATACCTCTGAGAGAGAGGGATGTGAAAAGTAGTGACCTAAAGCAGAGAAAAAGAAAAAATTCCTCTCGAGAGTTGATTTACTTCTCAAGAGTCGGGGGAGTAGTTGATGGGGGATATTCTAGCAAACCACTAAGGATCAAACACGTGGATAGTCAAACCGTCAACTTGGTCAAATTGGGTCGACGAGGAGTCGGGTTCATGGAGTTGGGCCAAAGGGTATTAAAAGTGGGTCAAGGTGTAAGAGATCAGGAGGTAAAAATCTTGGGTCTAGAGGGACTGAGTCCAATGGTCGCTACAGCGGGCTAAGGCTCTAAGAGGCCCAAGTATCTCGGGAGATTAATTTTGGGCCAGTACATAAGATCATAACTGATGGCCCTAAAAGAGGTGATCCGTCCGTGAGGTTGTGGCGGAATGAGGGAATCGGTTTCCTACAAACTCGGAACCAGATATCTCGAGTAAAGTGGTTGCGAAACCCTCGGAATAGAGGGGATCCTGAGCACGATGGAAGAATAACAGGAAGAATGGGCCCTGATCGTGGACCACGACGAAAGTAAGAGGAAGGTTTATCATCTCCTACACTCCTAACGCTGGTGGGAGGAAGAAAGAAAGTTCAGTCCGGGGGTATAAAATCCCCTCCGAGGTAACTCTTCTGATCATCGAATAACATATTCACCAACTTTACATACATATACTATATTGCTTTTCCATTAGAAAGATTACTGACTTGAGCGTCGGAATGCCCGCGTTGGAAACCCTTCCAGCGTGTCTTCCTTGCAGATATTGAATTCAGAGTGCTTCGTGGTCAAGGTGGTGGTGCGGATTCCTTTTTCCAATATACACATAATCCTCTAAATCCAGGTCATCCCTAAATCCATTTTTACCACACCAATCCTAATAATTTAACATGAAAAATAGAGAGGGAGAAACACATCCTAATAAATTTTATTGATTTAAACACAAAACAAACAACACTAGGTTTTCAATCCGGATTTAATAAATAAATTACGTCTCATTTTAGCCAAACACACAAATTACACCAGAACAGTTTACATGAACCAAAAATAGTACATTGTAGGAGAAACACATCCTAATAAATTTTATTGATTTAAACACAAAACAAACAGCACTAGGTTTTCAATCCGGATTTAATAAATAAATTGCGTCTCATTTTAGCCAAACACACAAATTACACCAGAACAGTTTACATGAACCAAAAATAGTACATTGTAGATGCAAAAATAGTTTGAACAATACCTTAACAATCTCAACCCATTTTATTGATTTATCACGCAGTGCTCAATCCAACTCTAGTACCGTTATCTCAAGATGGTATGGTAGTTCTTTTTCCGCAATCCGTGAAATAAATATCAGTGTTTGGAAATACCTCTTTCATGATGTTGGCCAAGACTTGAAGATACCCAGTCCGGAAACCATTCTCCGACTTCCATCCTTCTCTCACAATTTTTTTCATCGCTTTGGCTAACACCTTCTCCTCATGGCAGCTCCATCCCCTACGACCTTATCAACCCGCGTGCGAATTGGTCCCCCACCACCAGGTATAGCTCCACCTTCCATCAAATCTACAAAAAAAAAAATCAAATATATATTAAACAATTCATAATGTGATGAACCAAAATGTGTGCATAACTAATAATTAATGATCAACTAATTGCACAAGTTTGTAAACAACATTACAAATTCAAATTAATAAGCAACCATCCTGTAATAAGCACAACCATCCATGATAAACAATTTAGAATAGAATAATCAGATCAAGTTTTTGAAAGTAACACATTCTACGAAATACTTAGCAAATACAAAGTGTTTTGGTAAATTCAGTTATCACACGGTGGCCCTCCAAGCTTGTGTAGAATTAATGGAGTCTATGAATGGTCCATCATTGTTCTCCTCATTGTTTAACTCCACCTCTTCATCATCATCCAATAACGGATCATCAGGCATGTCATTGCGAATGAAATTGTGGAGCAGCGCACAAGCGAGTATCATCTTATTCTGAACCGTGATAGGATAGAAGCTTGGGCTTCTTAGTACAGCCCAACGTTTCTTTAGTAAACCAAAAGTGCACTCTATCACGTTACGAGCCTTGGCGTGGTTCATGTTGAAATACTCCTTGTAGTTATGAGGAGTAGATGGACCGTTCCCCCACTCATGTAGATGGTATCTTACCATTTTGTAGGGGGTCAAGAAGTCTTCTCCGTTTGTATATCCATTGTCACACAAATAGAACTTACCTATTATAGAAGTAGAAATGGAAAGGCAAATTAATAGATGATCATGTCAATCTGAACAAAAGAATTTTAGTGCGTAGATAATAGAAGTAGGTCATATGTTACCTTGAGGGACTTTAAAGCCATTCGTTGTAGTCACCGCATCTCTAAGGACACGTGCATCTGCAGCAGAACCTTCCCAACCAGTCAGCATGTAAATGAAATGCATATTCATATCACAAGTTGCAAGAACATTTACTGTTGGGAAATTTAGAGTTTTGATGAAAGTTCTAAAACATATGTAATAGGACCAGTCAGACCTGTTAGCTGACTGATGTTTTTATTACCAGTTATAGAATACCAGTTGATAATTATTGTATAGAACAACTGATGTAGAAGATAGGTCACATATTGAGGGGGGACCTCAATATGTATAGGTCAGATCTGAAGATCTAAAGGACAGCTGATATCCGACAGGCCAGAAGGCAAGAGAAGGACAGAAGATCAGATTGATCTGATCAAGTCAGATATCTCAGCTGAAGTCATGAAGCTCAAATTCAGAATACTTGAAGATCAGATGACTTCCAGAAGATCAGACCAGAAGACCTACATCAGCCGAGTCTGCTAGTTGAAGCTAAGAAAACTAGCACCAGAAGACTCTATCAGGTAGACTGATCAGTTGTGACTGATCAGGTCAGCTCACCAGGTGAAAACTGATGTTTCACCAAATCATACGTCGATGATCTGAACAAGAAGAATGTCAACCTTAGTTGGTAGAACAACACTGAAAAGTGCTTCTGTTAACCAATAAGAACAAGACACGTATGATCGGAGCCGGCAATTATGGAATTTGGTGATGCTTTCTCTAACGGCTATAAAAGACAATATTCACGCTTTCGGCCATGCCGTTCCATAAGCACTTCACATCAATTCTGCAAGTCTACCAAATATAGCCAGAAATTCAAATTGCTCTCCAACGGCTCTTTGATTTCGAGGTCTATAAATATGGGATTACTCTTCAGAGTGAAGAAACGGAAACTATCAAGAAGCTCAAACTATAATCAGATTTCCGCACGAAGAACACGAACTTGAAGATTATTTTCTAAGTGTTCATCCCATAAGTTCTTAGCACATAAATCTTTTCATCTAGCTGATAGGCTACCTAAAAACTAGAAAAGATTTCAAAGTTGGAACCAAAACAATCTTACCCAAACCCAAAGTTAGGTTAAGTTGTTTAGCAAGATTTCAGACTAGGGTTTCTAGTTCTAATTTCTGGGATCGGTTGAGTGAGAACTCTTTAAATGTCTGTTGGTGTACTGTGTTGGACTAACACAAAAATCTAAGTCCAGTTGGTTTAGTTGGTGCCCCTTGTGATAGGGAAGAGTGGACGTAGGACTGGTTTGTCCGAACCACTATAAATCTTGTGTGCACTTACCTGCTTTGATTAACTGTTTTACACAATCGCACACAACCTAATTAAAGCTGCATACATATTCTAAGTTAAGATCGGCTAGCACCAAGCTTCTGATCTGATCAAGTTTGATACTTTAGTCAACTGGTTGAAAGACTGACTTTGGAATCTGATTTATTAAAACTGGTTTTTCACACGGGTAAAACTTAGCTTCCGCACAATCGTTAAACCGATAGATACCGAATCGATCGCCTTGAGCGATTAGTAAGTTAGATATCGATCCAAACCGATTCACTTGCACTCGATTGCTTAACCGCCATCACACCCGATCTGCGCAAAAAAGTTTTCGAAGTCTATTCACCCTCCCCCTAGACTTACGCCCCTCACAAAACTCGTTCGGACCTACAAGTGGTATCGAGGCGGTGGTTCTCTGGACCAGCGGCTTTGAGTATCATCAATTCTTGAGGAAGAATCTTTGTGGTCATTTGAACAGATCTTGAAAAACCGTTTTTAAAACTCATTTGTTTTTTCCAAAATCACTCAGCATGGATAATACCTCTGGTATGTATCATAATTTGCCGAAGTTCTCAATTGATGAGTATGCAGATTGGGCCATTTATATGTGCAACCATCTAGGTTCGATAAAGGCGAGAATGATGGAAGTCATTGAAAGAGGACCCATCATCATATATCACGACAACCCTCAAGCAGTTGGAGGAGATCCAGATTTTGCCACGAAAGTCTTGTGCGAAAAAGCCCAAATTTAATGGATGCAGGGAAAAGAAAGTCAGATACTCTAGATACAATCGCCAGGCATATAATCATGAAGACGATGGATAAAGTCACCAAGGAGAAGATTAAATATCTCAAAATCGCAAAAGCAATGTGGGATACTCTAAATTTGAGATATCTGAAGAAAATGATCGATCAAAGACAAATGACTACAAGTTCGAATCGGTGAAGTTCAAAAATCAAGATGAACGACGATAGAGATGTCGACAAAGATATCAACTACAAGATCTTAAGATCTCTCACCAAGAAATGGGACATGAAAGTCCACGGAATCAAGGATTGCCAAGACATTTCAAAGATGAAGCCGAGTAGCTTGTTCCTAAGCCTTAAAGCTCACGAGTTCAACTTAATCGAAAGAGGACAAGCGGATGAAGACGCGACGGCGCTGTTGAAGCCTCAACGCCTAAATCGATTCGCGTTTAAAGCAACCAAAGCAGAGATCAAGGCCACTGAACCTGTTGGAAACATAATAAGTAAGGCAGAACAGATCGCTCTGCTTACCAGGAAACTTAAAAAATCAAATATTCAACTTGGTAAGTATCGCAGATTCTATAAAGATTATCAACATAGCCGAGGAAGAGATAAGAGATCATCTAACAGATCTCCAGAAGAACTGATCGATGATCGAAGAGATCACGAGAAGAAAAGAAAAGAGATAATTTGACTGATGAGAGAAGAGATAACAGATCTGACAGAAGGAGTTCAGATTACTATCAGAAAGAGAAGTCACCTGATAGTTCCTACAGACGGAGTGACTCACCTGGAAGAAAAGATTTCGTGGATCGTGGAGCGTGTTTCAATTGTGAGAAACCAGGTCACTACAAATACAGATTGCCTGCACTGACGCCAAAAAAAAGAGAGAAGAAAAGCGGAAACGAAAGAGAGCAACGTTATAGGATGTAAAAGCCACGGTCACCGACACATCCGAATTGATGATTCCTATTTGCCCTCTCGAGGATTCTCGGGTACTCATCTGTAGAAAGATTTCCTCTCGATAAGCAAAGGTCGTTGACTTCTATGAGAATGAAGATCTGATATTCTCTTCAGATGACGATGAAATCTGCCTGATGGCCAAGGAGGACCAATCTGAGGTAACCTCCAAACCTTCGCTTTATTCCTTTCACACCGCTATTATTAGCACACCTGCTGGAGAGATTGACTTGCAGCTCTACTCTGAGCAATTGCTTGATGATCTCTCTAATGCAGTGGACACTTATGCTATAGTGGAAGCTGAGAATGACAAGCTAATGATCAGAAATAATCAGCTTGTTAAAGAGAACGATCTCGAGAAAACTACCGAATCGAAATCTGCTTTGAAATTTCTTTCGAAATAACAGAGGAACTTAACATTCTGAAAGTTAAATCTTCTGATCAGGAGAAGCAGATCAAAGATCAGCTAGCAATCAACAAACAGCAAGCTGATAACTTCAAAATCCTTCAAGCTAAATTTGATGAGCTATTCCGACTACATGAGAGTCTAAAATCTTCTGAGGATAGTTTGAGCAAGAAAATAGAGGTTTTTACAAAGTCATCTAAAACTGTTCAAGATATGAACGCCTATTTTCGAACAACGACTAACAAGAAGGGACTTGGGTATGAGAACCCTTCAACATCCTCAAAAGCCCCGTTTGATTCACCTCAAAAAGGTGTAATCAAACGAGTTTCTGACAAAGATACACTAAAAGCTAAACTTGTATCTAATAAGGGAAAAAGACCTATTGAGCAGGTAAGGCATGTGCCTAATCAGAAAGGGAACAAATGGACCCCAAACCGGTAAAGCATCACCGAAATCAATGAAGAACCCGGTTCTTACGAAGAGATCTCAACTCGATCATCAGATTAGGTATCGAAAAAGACAACTGTAAAAAGGGAAGTCTAATCTGAGACCCAATCAAGGTCAGCTGCCGAATAAGCAAGCTATAGGTAAACTGCAAAAACCACCTATGCCAAAAAGATATGAATCTTTTGATGGTAGCAGTCGTACCTACCCGTATAATCAGAAACCTAGGGTTGCTGCACCTGAGCCACACTGGATTAAAAGAAGACAAACAGCAAAGATAAATCCCAAGTCTTCTAAGTCATCCAAGGTTCACACTAATAATCATACTAATCAGAAAGCATATAAAGAGACGTATGATTATGTTGATAGGTATGGGAGACAAATCAGGCCTTCTGATCTAACTGATCTCAATAGAAGTGCCCTGTTTGTATGGATCCCCAAAACCAACCCTAACCCCTCAGGACCCAATCCAAAAGGGGTACCTAAAGCCTGATTTGGTTGCAGGTTCGCGTGGGTCTGGCCAACAAAGGAGGTGTGCAAGCAACTATCTGGTACATCGATAGTGGATGCTCAAGGCACATGACTGGAAGCAAACATCTCCTTAGCTCTTACATAGAACAAAAAAGACCAAGCGTGTACTCTTTTCGGTGATGATAACTTTGGTTTTACCAGAGGATTCTAACCTTAGAGAATGATGATGTCTGATTCTTTGGAGTCTCGTATGTCGAAGGTTTAAAGCATAACCTATTATCGGTTTCACAATTCTGCGACAACGGATTCAGTGTTGAGTTCTCGACTGATCAATGCACTATAAAAAATCGAGCCACTCAACAGATTTTGCTAACTGGTTCATGGAAAGGGACGGTCTACATAGCAAATTGGAACAGTTGCCCAAGAAATGCATGCCTGATTGTTAAGAGTTCCAAAAGTAGCAGTTGGCTCTGGCACAAAAGAATGAGTCATCTGAACTTTAAAACTCTTAACAAGATAGCAAGGATGTCATTAGTAGAAGGACTTCCGAATGAGGTATTTTCTAAGGATCAGACATGTGTCGCATGTCAGAAGGGAAAACAAGTCAAAGCTTCATTCAAGGGAATCCCTGGACCGGCATCCAGCAGAGTATTGCAGCTGCTTCATATGGACCTATTTGGACCCGGTTACACCATATCGATCTCGGATGACGAAATATACTCTGGTAATCGTGGATGACTATTCCAAGTTTACCTGGGTTATATTCTTACATAAGAAGAATGAGACGACAATGAAGATACCCGAAATTTCTCAAGAGATTACAAAATGAGAAGGTGTCGATGTAGTAAAAATCGATCGGATAAAGGTATGCAATTTACGAACTCTTTTATTACTGATTTTTGCTCTTAGTTTGGTATACAGCATGAGACATTAGCTGCAAGAACGCCACAACAGAATGGAGTAGCGAATCGGAGAAACCGAACACTCAAAGAAAGCTGCCGCCACGATGTTAGTTTTAACATGCAATACCAAGCCGTTTAAGCGAAGCTATCAATCTTGCATGCCATACTCGTAATGTATGTCTTCGACTAAGGCTCACTACAAAACACCCTATGAATCGCGTGGAAGGCGAAAAACCTCGTGTTTCTTACTTCCATGTTTTTTGGAGTGCAAGTGTTTCATACACAACAATGGGAAGAGTCGGTTGAAGACTTTTGAGGCCAAGTCATATGAGGGTATATTCTTAGGATATTCCTCATCTAGCAAGGCTTTTCGGGGTTTACAACAAAGTAACCCTAGTTGTGGAAGAAACACCCATGTAGTCTTTGATGAAACATCTTCCTAACAAGAGAAATCGCCTCGAACAAGAAGTACACGATCAACCAAGACCGATGCTCGTAAAATGGATCGAACAACGATCAAGGAAAAAGGATCGTAACTCGTAATAAAGATACATTCCAAATCTAGCCGATTCACCAGTCAATCGGATCCTAAGGTACTAAAAATCTGTCGATGAAGAAGTTCGGTATGCAAATGAGACGAGATCAACCGAACCATCCGGTTCGGGGAACACTGAAGTTCCCACGAACGGACATCGACACATGATGAGTCCAACATCACCGAGACGTGTTCTTATCAAGTGGATCATAACCGCACCACTCCCCAATCGCTAGTAATGAACTATTATCGAAAATGGATGATGTTCTCCAAACCGACGCAAATCGAGCAGGAGGACACGGATAACCACCATCCAACCGCTTCCGATCATTGGAGACCCATCCGATAGAGTTAAAACTAGACATCGATTGGTGAAAGTGCCATGTATTGTTTGTTATCTGCTTTATGAAGGAACCAACAACGGTGAGAGGAAGCTCTACAAGACGCTTAAGTCGATTCTAGCCATGCGAGAGGAGCCGAACAGCGATTCGAGAGAAATCAAGTTTGGGAACCGTGGATGCACCCAACTCATCAAGACGTAATTAGCACAAAGTGGGTTTTCAAGAACAAGAGAGATGTGAAAAATGTCATAACCAAAGAATAAGGCAAGACTTGTTGCTAAGGGGTATTCACAATCGGAAGAATTGATTATGATGAGACCTTTGAACCGATCCGCCGCTTAGAAGCCATTCGGTTGTTTATGGCATATGCTTCCCCACGAGGGTTCACTTTGGTATCGATGGACGAAAGAGTGCATTCTTAAACGGGTACTAGCAGAGGAAGTTTATGTCGAACAACCTCCGTGCTTTGAAAAGGGCAACCAAGTGTACCGGATTTAAGAAAAAGCTCTTTATGGCACGAAACAAGCTTCTCGAGCTTGGTATGATACACTCTCTCGATTTCTTGATAGGCGGTGGGTTCACTAAAGGAACGGTGGATAGAACCTTATTCAGGATAGAAGATGGAGAAGATATTCTGATGGTTCAGATTTATGTGGACGACATCATCCTCGGATCTCCCAACAAGAGTCTATGTGAAAGATTCACAAGTTCGATGCAAGGGAAGTTCGAGATGTCCATGATGGGTCGATGAGTTACTTTTACGGGTCTACAAGTTAAGCAAAAATACGTATGAATATTCAACTGCCAAGCAAAGTACACTAGAAGTTTATTGGCTAAGTTTGGAGTTCAAAACTGTAAGGAAGCCAAAATTCCTATGATGACTGGATTCAAGATGGATCCAGATGAGGATGGTCGAAACCAATCGTAAAAGAATATAGGGCTCTCATTGGATCTCTACTATACCGACCGCCAAATAGACGGATATATCACTTTTGCAAGAGGGTGTATGTGCGATTTCGTGCAAATCCAATGCAAAGTCACCTAGAAGCGCCTAAGCGGATTCTTAAGTATCTGAAGGGGACAGTAAACCTTGGTTTATTTTACCCATCAGATGATAATCTAGAGCTTAGTGGGTATTCTGATTCTGATTATGGAGGTTGCAAAATTGACAGAAAGTCAACCTCAGGAACATGTCAGTTTTTAGGAAGTAAACTGATCTCGTGGTTTTCAAAGAAGGGACATCGGGCCATGACATCTACTACCAAGGTAATATATGGGTCGCAGGGAAGTTCGTTTGCTCCCAACCGCTTCCGCTTAGTCAAGATCTCGAGGGATTATAACATTGTAGCTAAGAATGTACCTATATTCTGTGACAGTAATAGTGCTATTGCAATCACTCAAAATCCTGTTCTACATACAAGATGCAAGCATGTGGATGTCAGACACCATTTTATAAGAGATCATGTTGAAAAGAAGAATATCAGAATGGAAAAGATTCATACTGATATACAGAAAGCTGATATTCTAACCAAGCCACTAGCTGAGATCAGATTCAGAGATTTATGCAATGAGCTAGGGCTTCTGGATCTTGGAGAAAAAGCACCTAAAATGTTTGATGGATTGATCTCCAGAACCAGCTGGTTAAGAGACTAACCAGGTTAGGAGGAATCAGTTGAGTTTGGTATCTCAATCGATCGTAAGATCACCAAGGAACCGATATAAGAAAGCGATCGATTTACGGATTATCGATTAAAAAACCGATCGATTAAAGGAACTGATCAGATTAAAAGATTATCTGATTAAATTAGTTTGGTTATTTCACACTTTGTAAGTCGATTAAGCTGATATTCAACAAGCAAGATTCACAAGATTAAAGCTTACATCGCATAAGAAAATAGGAAAAATACACAACAATGGAATAATAGAAATTTTCATTGATAAAGACCCGAAGGTCAGATTTACATTACAAGTTACAAGTACAAAAGGACCCGGAGGTCAGTACATAAGCCATAAACCCTAAACCCTAAACCTAACCCTAAAAGGGGGGGAGAGAGAGAGATTTTAAGATCTGATACTCTGATGCTCCCATTTTCCCCCACTTAACAAGGCTTTGAAATAATCCTAAAGCCACCCTCAGAGCTTCGGAGTTAGGAGCGAGAGCGGCGTTGAAAGGATTTCTAAGCCAGGAGCCCTTAGACCTGAAATCAATGGGCTCTCCAGCTGTTAAATGGGACACAAGTGCCAAGAAAGTGATCAAAAGATCATATGGGCACATGTGTCACATGCAAAAATTGAGTTTGATATACGAAGATCAGCTATTGTCTGATCTAGACCGTGTACCAAACTCATGTTTTATATCAGACTGAGTCTGTTGATGTTAATTACGTCATCTCGATAGACACACAAGGTGCATACGGTTAGGAGAAGTGTCTTCTCATTTGCGATAGCTGATCCGCCGCCTCGGTGGTAGAGAAGCTTGGCAATAATTGTATGTGTAATCTTTGATGACGACGAAAAAGTCGTAATAAAGGGACACACCAGGGTTGATTTGAGAAGTTTGAAATCATTGAAAAAGAGGTAAAGGTTTTTTTTTAAGTTTCAATTTTAAATAAGGGTTCACCGAATACATGATTTACAAAAAAGATAAGTATGGTGAATGGGTTATGTTGTGTAAATCATTGGTCCAATTTATAGAGGCCAAGCAAGGGTGCAAATGCAAATTTGATTTCTCAAAGCCTGTTAGAGAAATTTGCATCAAAAGGACAAATGTGTAGGAAACACGCCGATCGATAATTGGATAAATTTACGGTGATTTGACATTACGGCATCCGCACTATTATTACAAATGTCAAATTGTGCCCACTTAGGGAATCGAGACTACTATTCAATTCTTCAAGAACTAAGTTTTGGCGGTAACACTTATCCCAATAATTGGCTTGGTCTGAGTAGAATCAGATTAGGTCAACTGAAATCTGATTAGATAAGAGACTGATCAGATGAGGAAGATCAGTTGAGTATGATACCTCAACAAATCAGATATATCAGTCAATAAGAAATCATAAATAACAGTTAAAGGGGGAACTTCAACTGACCGAGGAGGATCAAAAAAGACAAATCAGACGCAAAGTGAAGAGGATCAGTTGAAAAGGATCAGTTGGGAAATTATAAGGATTAGGCAGAAAACTAAGATCAACAAGTGAAATCAACATCTACGAGTGGTATTGATCGACACAATATCGACCAACCGTGATCACGATTGCTTTCCTTGTTTATTGCTTACTTATCCGATATTATCCGATAATATTTGCCTTTTACAGTACACACTACTTTTGTGACGATTTCGCAAAAAATATTTAATGCGGACGTGGGGTACTTATATTAATTGCCACAAAATGTGCTTTTAAATCCAAAAGGCAATCGTACGTGCTTTTCCTGACCACACGATCAAAACCGCTCAATCTGGATCGTTTAACCTTTTCAAACGGTTGATCTTCCAATCTCGTTTTTCCCTCCTCCTCCTTATAAGTTTCATCAAAACCCTACCAGAGTTTTCTTATTCTCAAAAACTTGCGATTTATTCTCTGAAAACTCAAAATTACTTTTCTGCGATTCAAACTTATCTTTCCGAAAAATAGAATCTGGTAATTTCTGGTTATTTGATGAATTTCTTTTCCAAATCCATTGATCACATAGATTATATCTATATATGTTATCCTGTGATATGCCTTATCTTTTCTTGATATCCGTATGTGTTTATCGATTACTAGGCCCGAGAATAGGTCTGATAATCAATACATGATATCTTTATGATTATGCACAATTTTAATCGAGTCTATCTTGTTGTAGATGGCCACTCACGGAATGGGAAAGATTATGTGCAACTATGCGGATCTGGCAACAAAAATTGTCGATGACAAATTAAATGCAGTTTTGGTGTTACGCGATCCAGAGTCCATGGAGGTTGAACAAATTACGAAGAAATGAGGTCTTGAAAAATTACGTCTTTCGCTCAACTTTGCAATCCAGTGATGCAATATGAAGCACTCGAATTCTTAAGGAATTTGAAGGTGGATACGGACAATTCTGGAGATGAACTGATTTCTTCAGTTAACGGAGAGGAGATCAAACTGTCGAATGCTAACATATCTCGTCTGTTCAGCTTGCCAAAAGGAAGAATCTCGCCTGCTCACTACAGGGAGAATGAAGATGAGCTGATCAGAAATGAACTCTTCAGAGAGGCTGACAAACATCAGACCGTAGGTTTTGTCAGACCTATGTTAAAAAGGAAATACCGACTGTTGTTTGACATACTGTCAAAAACGATCGTGGGTATTTCGTTTAGCCCAGATGCTCTAACATCCGTTAAAATATACAGCATGGCTGCGATAATTGATGAAGCCAAGAATATCAAGTGGCATGGCTTCCTGAAGGCCATTCTGCTCCAAGAACATGAAAAATTTGGAGTTAATGATCGTAGGCAAGTCTTTCTGAAGAAGAGAATCGCAATCTCAACAAGGTTGCGCTTATTACAAGGATAAAATGCCAAATGCCGAATGGGATCGAATAAATCAAGTCCTACAAGGCCTTCCTCACAACCACATCACCATATATGGGCCACCGATGATGATATCTGCCCACCCTCCAAAGGTGAAGAAAGGAAAGACCAAGGAGGCGAATGAACGCTCTACACACCAGATGCTCCCCAAAAGAAAAAAAGAAAAACCGGTGAAGGCTCGGGGAGAAGAGGCCAAGAAGGCAAAAACAGCCTCCATGACTTTGTTTTCCGAAGATGAGTCGATGAAGAAGGAGTGCCAGAGCAACCTGATGCGCAACAGAAATCAGCCGAAAAATCAGACAGGCAGGCAGGCTTCTCAAGTTGAGAGCTCGCCAGAACATTCTGAGGGAAGAGCCAGAGACGAACGACCTCCTTCTCCTCAATCTCGAGCTGATTCACCACTCCACTCGAATTCGCCGAGAAAGCATATTTCTCCTTCTACTTCACACCTGCTTGAACCCGAAAGTTCATTAGTTCGCGAACCGTAAAAGATCACCAACCTGACAAATGGACGTAATTGCTTCAACAACAGAACCTCTGCAGGTTCAACTAATCAGCCAACTTCCGCCTATTCAGACACCACCAGAACCCTCTACATCTCATCAACCTGAATCTGGACCATCTGAACAGATAATTCCTGAGTCCAGATCATCCAAGACCATCACTGGGAAAATGGTCAGAATGCAAATTGAACGAGATATTAATGAGTTGTATCCAGAGCTGGTAGCCCATCCTGTTATTCGAGAAGAAGTAATGGAGATCCTCATCTGGAAAGATCTCCGGTTAAAGAGCTTCTCAGATTTTATGATGATCATAGAACAGATGGGAGGTGCTGATGAATTCACAGATTTTGATTTCGATATGAAGAAATCTGCTCAAGTAGGATCACCAACTGAGCTGATAACTGTTGAATCAATCAAAGCTCTGATCCACATGAAACTGGGATTGACTGAACAAGGTGAACTGGAGTCTGCTGAAGAAGCTCCTCAAGCAGATGCTCCTATGAAGGATGTGGGAGCTGCCGATGATAGTGGAACTGGTGCTGCAGTTCATGACCAACCACTGGAGGCGCAAAACACTGAGAAAGATCAGGTGACGCACAATATTCCTACAACTCACATCACCTCTGATCAACTTCAGGAGATCAGACCGTGTTTTAAAGATCTCCTGAAAGAAGAAGTCGAGGGAGTGTTGGCTAATCAACTTAGCAACACAATAACTGATCAGAGGCAGATTGGCCTCAAAGAAATAACAGATCAACGGGAATTGGCTATTTCCCAGATTGAGGCAATCAAAGATCAGTTCTCTCAAACTGTGACCAACCTAAAAAGACAGTTGATGACAAGCTAGTCCAGGTTGATCAACAACAAGTTTCTATTCTGATGGTCACTGAAAAGCTAAAAATGACTGAAGAGAAACTAGACAAACTGATTCTTACCATCTCTACTGCCGTGAAATCTGTCAAGACTGAGCTGATCTCGAAGATTCAAAGTCTATCTGCTCAAGCTCAAGGTTTATCTGTTGAAGATCTCAACAAGGCAATATCAGTCAGCTTTGGATCTCTGACTTCCCACCTCACTGCTCTTTTTGATCAAACCAAAAAGGGGGAAGGACAGATTGAGAAACCAACTGACACCATCAGAACAACAGAAGACCTAATTTAGACAGTTGAATCCTATGGACAAAGACTAGACCATCTGGATCTTTTTGCTAACAAAATTTCTGAGAAGATGGAAAAGTCAAAGGCAAGAAAAGGTAGGCATGGTCTTTGGGACATCACAACTTGTACCGACCACTCAGACGAAGAAAGAAAAGTCATCTGAAACCGCAAGCCAAATTCAAAGCCGATAAGAAAAATGGCCGAGAAATCGCCCAAAGAGCATTCTTGAAGAAGCCCGAATAAGAAGAAGAAAGAAGGGCGTAAAAAAAATTGGCAGAGGCGTAAGATCCGAAGAAGAAATACGGATCGAGGCGAAAGAAAGGAAAAGTTGGAAAATCTGGACCAGAACCTCAGCTGCCAGCAAGAGTTGATGAGATCATTCCAAAAACTGCTGCACAAGCTGATAGGTTTGAGGAATGGAATAAGATCAGAAGTGAATGGCTTCTGGATGTTTTTGTTCTAGATCTTGTTCCACAAGAAGAATCTCCAGATGCATAATTCCTCAACTGGTTGGAAAACAAATATCCAGATTTTCTGATGTATCTGGAAAATGAGGCCAAAATAATCAATGCAAAAATATCTCGCCAAGAGTATGATGTGATGGATTACTCGAAGAAGGCAGATGGCTCATTTGACAGACTGGCATTTCAAAGGTTCTATTTTGACATCCTGAGCAAAGCGCGCATAACTGATCCTCAGCAGATCAATGATGTCAAATGGAAACTATAACAGATTTTCAACATCCCTCAAGATCAAAGAGAAATGCCAGAAGGGTACAAGCCAAGAGACTGAAGAATCAGAAGACTACTTAGGATCAGCTGCTTTTTAAATTCAAACTTTTCTGATGTAATATGTAATCGACAAATCTAATGAAAGAAAAGTTTATTTTTCTGATCCTAAAATAAAAGCTCATTGTCTTCTGATTATGTGCTCTTTACTGTTCTATGTTTATCAACTGTGATTGGTTTCTCAAAGTGTTTTGGTTTCATCAAAAAGGGGGAAATTGTTGGGAAATTTAGAGTTTTGATGAAAGTTCTAAAACACATGTAATAGGACCATCGGACACATTAGGTACCGATGTTTTTATTACCGGTTATAGAATACCGATTTGATAATTATTGTATAGAACAACCGATGTAGAAGATAGGTCACATATTGAGGGGGCCTCAATATGTATAGGTCGATCCAAGATCTAAAGGATGTACCGATATTCGACGGGCCGTAAGGCAAGAGAAGGACGAAGATCGATTGATCCGATCAAGTCGATATCTCAAATTTGAAGTCATGAAGCTCAAATTCGAATACTTGAAGATCGATGACTTCGGAAGATCGGACCGGAAGACCTACATCGGTAAGTCCGCTAGTTGAAGCTAAGACAAGCGGCACCGAAGACTCTATCGAGTAGACCGATCGGTTGTATTTGGTCGGTCGTCACCACCAGTGAAAAACTATGTTTCACCAAATCATACGTCGATGATCTGAACAAGAAGAATGTCAACCTTAGTTGGTAGAACAACACTGAAAAGTGCTTCACATTAACCAATAAGAACAAGACACGATGATCGAGTCGGCAATTACGGATTTGGTGCTTTGCTTTCTCTAACGGCTATAAAAGACAATATTCACGCTTTTCCATGCCGTGCCGTTCAAGACGCCACATCAATTCTGCAAGTCTACCAAATATAGCCAGAAATTCAAATTGCTCTCCAACGGCTCTTTGATTTCGAGGTCTATAAATATGGGATTACTCTTCAGAGTGAAGAAACGGAAACTATCAAGAAGCTCAAACTATAATCAGATTTCCGCACGAAGAACACGAACTTGAAGATTATTTTCTAAGTGTTCATCCCATAAGTTCTTAGCACATAAATCTTTTCATCTAGGCGATAGGCTACTTAAAAACTAGAAAAGATTTCAAAGTTGGAACTAAAACAATCTTACCCAAACCCAAAGTTAGGTTAAGTTGTTTAGCGAGATTTCAGACTAGGGTTTCTAGTTCTCATTTCTGGGATCGGTTGAGTGAGAACTCTTTAAATATCTGTTGGTGTCTTGTGTTGGACTAACACAAAAATCTAAGTCCGATTGGTTTAGTTGGTGCCCCTTGTGATAGGGGAAGAGTGGACGTAGGATCGGTTTTATTCGAACCACTATAAATCTTGTGTGCACTTACCGCTTTGATTAAGCTGCTTTTCTGATCGCACACAACCTAATTAAAAAGTCTGCATACATATTCTAAGTTAAGATCACTAGCACCAAGCTTCGATCCGATCAAGTTGACACTTTAGTCAACCTGGTTGAAAGACCGACTTTGGAATCGATTTATTAAAACCGGTTTTTCACACGGGTAAAACTTAGCTTCCGCGACAATCGCTTAAACCGATAGATATCGAATCGATCGCCTTGAGGCGATTAGTAAGTTAGATATCGATCAAACCGATTCACTTGCACTCGATCAAAGTAATCGCCATCACACCTGATCTGCACAAAAAGTTTTCAGAAGTCTATTTACCCCTCCCCTCTAGACTTCTGCCCTCACAAAACCCGTTCGGGACCTACATTTACAGATAGACCACCCTTTTTTTTTTGATCGGGCAAAGTTAGTTGTTAGTAGTTAGTACACCAAGCACCCAAATACTCCACGAAATCGTCAATCCACCTTATAACTCCCATAACTCCAATTCGTTCCCAGAGGGAATCGAACCTGGGTCTTCCACTCAAATGAGGGGCCCAGTGGCCAGGTGGGCTAAACCACCTGGTTAGATAGACCACCCTTTCTAGTCCGATATCTCGGTTTATCAGACTCAGGGACTGTAACATCGATGTACATCCCATCCAAGGCCCCCAAGCCACCCTAGCAAAAGCAAACAGAGGCTTCATAGAGTGAGGACTTGAGATAGTAAGTTATAAGAACATGTAAAAGTTGTTGTAAAGTAGTTAAGTGTACAAATAATGACAATAATACCTTGAAGTGCCTCCATTGAGGATGAGTGCAGTCATCTTCAACTGGTGTAGGAGTAGCAAGTAGTATTGGATGTAATCGTCGTACAACATTTAAAACTCTGTGAAAATGCTTACTTACAGTTTGACCACTACACTTGAAATTAAATCTCACACACCTTACCTTGTTGTGATGGGCTAACACACTCAAGAAATACGCTACTTGCTCTACTACGTTCACGTATTTACTATCAACTAGACCCCCGAATGCCTTAGAAGACAACACAAACGATTAAAGGTTGCACGACTCATTCTTAAATTATCAAAACAATCAGTGTCATTTAAACCAACTAGCTCATTCATATGGGAAATTTGTTTTGGAATGTTGTCAGCCATCCTATATCTAATCAAACGCCTTAAATGAGTACCTCCTAGAGCTCTATATCGGGTATACATCATTCCCATAATATATATAATTTGGAAAATAATTTCCTCCAATACAAGGAGAATCTCAGCTCTTTCTTCTGCATAGACGTGCCATTGATACTGCACCAAATTTTGTTGGTAAGACAAAAAGGTGGTTTTGTATAATAAGTACCCATATCAGCAAGCAACATTAAACAATTGAATCATATAGAGCACATTAAAAAATAGTAAAGAACAAATAGTTAAACAAACACACATAGGCCATAACATACAAAAAACAGTGTTTAAAAAAAGCATATCTATCATTCCCCAATTTTCTATAAATTGTCATATAATGTGAATCCCAGCCACCAGACCTTAAAATATTTCAAGTATAGAGGACTTATATCATATATAATGTACAAAAAAGGGTTAAATTGTTGAAATAAGGACAACAAAACATAATATTTATTCCTCAAAAAATAGTGTTTAAAAAAAACATATCCTTCTTTCCCCAATGTTCTCATTAAATGTCATATAATCTTAATCCCAGCCATCATCAAAACAAGGTCAGATTCTCCATTAGATTTTGAAGTTCAAGCATCAAAAAAAAGGACACACAAGCACCTGCTATTTTCAAGAAAAAATATGTCACAGAACAGCCAAACTCACTAGACATTAGTTATGGAGTTCAAGTATGAAATTGATACTGCTAATCAACAACTATACAGATATATTACAAGGAGACTTTTGAAAATATAAATGACTTTGCAAGGAATAATTTGTTCATGAGTTAAAAATACATAAGTAATTCATAATGGTAATTTATTACCAGAAGTCGAAAATTATGAATCGAACAAAGATATTTTCGAAAACTCAAACCCTAAAAATAAATTTTCACATCTCATTTACAGAATACATTAAATCCCAACAACCAACATCAACATGCACACAATAGATTCGATGAGGGTTTTCATGATTTCATCAGATTCGATGGGGGTTTTCATGATTTCATCAGTTTAGAAACGTACATGACGCAAATTAAAAAAAATTGAACCTTTCGGCTTGTTCTTGCAATTTTCGAACAGTTAACGACCGGATCTTTGCAAATCGCGAACTCGTACACTGCGAAATTACAAAAAACGATGAGTATTTAACACAAAAAACGACGAGTAGTAGCAGAAAACGACAATTACAAAAATTGATTTCGATTCTTTGTAAAATCATGAATTTGGGATGAATTTGTATGTGCGATTCAAACGCTCGTGCTACGATTAGGTTTTTCGTACCGAAGGGAACAAAACGGCGTAATGTGGAATACTAGGGTTTGAGAACTGAAAAAATGATGAGAATACATATATATAGATGATGGGTATTTTGGTCATTTCATAGTAATCAGAATAGCCCTTAATCGCACAGATTATGAATCGGACATCCGAAGTCAGATATGGTATCTTATCAGTCCGTTGAATACTACGAGGGCCTTTATTATTTCTACGGCCGGTGCAAAATGAAGCAAACATGATAATCACATGGATAATCCCATTAATAAGGCTTAATACGGCCCAAACTCGTCAAGCAAACGGAGCCTAAATATATATTGAGAAAAATGATAGGACTCGTTTCCTGTCGTTAAAGATATCTATCTAGAAAGGCAATATATTACAGGAAATTCCTGTTATTAAAGATCAATTTCCTGTCATTAAAGGTTTATAATGACAGGATTTTTCAGTCACTATAGATCAATTTTCTAGTAGTGTATATATGTTAGCCCCTAGGAATGTTATGCTTCAGTTTCTAATAATAGGATCAAAGTGCAGACTAAAAAGATAAGAATGTTATAAGCATTCACTTCATATACATCAAAATTCGTCTCTGACTATTTGTTCCTTATTCAGTTTGATAACTTATATAGAAGCCGCTACTCATGAGAGCCACTGATGTGATATTTACTGCTGGAAATGTAGGTATTGTGTGTGTCTATGGAGATATCATAAAGGATTCTGTTTTTATTTAAAACTAGGACGATGTGAGGTTGGAAAATATTTTTGAGTGAAAAATTATTGGGAAATACGGGGTGCCCATATCTATTCGAGGTGTATTTAAATACATATTTAAATTATTCAATTAATTACTAACATGAATCAATCCTAAATTAATTCAACATAATAATTAAATAAGCAACAACAACATGCGTACACGTAATTCACGTAAATCCTAAGCATGAGGAATCTAGGAGTTACGAGATTACATACCTCTTGTAGAGACAACCGTTGAGACGATGGATCAACCCAAAGTGCCTTCTTAAATATGTTCCACGTCCACGAACGTAATCCGGTGGAAGGATTCTCACGAACGATTTTAATAAAGGAGAAAACCAAAAATATATGTCACCATCTTTGTGGATTTTTAATTTTTCCAACACATGGAATTGTCTTGGGGAAGAATAAAATCATCCCCTATTTATAATGCTAGGAGTGGTCGAAAAATATTGCATAATTTGGATATGGGAAGATCTTTAATTCTTGTGCAAGAAGTAATCTTGAATATATTAAATATATTCTCTTTCCCATAAATAAATTTTCCACAAAAATTTCCTCCCTTTTAAATATGGAATTTTCGAAAAATTCAATGCACAAGAAGGCAAGATTTTATTTCTTGAATTTATGAGATAATCTTGTATTGCAAGAATACTTATCCTTTTCCATAAAAATCTTTTCAAGAAAATCAAGAAATCTTTTCCCTTTCTTGTCCCATAATTTTCGAAAATATTAGGAAAAATAGGGCAATAATATTTTCTTCTCATTTTCATTAGTTGGACTTATATTGGGCCCTCTTTAGGAGAATTAAGATTAGACCTCCAATGGGCTATGAAACTTTAATATTAAGCCAAAATATTATTCAAGTCCATTAATATTAATTTACTCCACTATAAAATTAATATTGAACTATCCATCTTAATTCATATTACGATGCTACAATAATATGGCTTCCGGTTATTATTTCCCGTGTTTAAGATTATTAAGTCCACTAATTAATTAAGTCAATGAAAAAGCTTTATATTAATTAATATCTTTATCCTTGGAGTAAAGACAACTCAACATTATTATCCATACCGGAAATAAATTTTCACTTGCAAGATTTGGTATGATAAAGCTTCTGAGCCCACCAAGGGGACAAATCAAGCAAGACGTACTTGCACACGATTCTCCGTGTTAAATCTTAGCAATCGTCGTGTAACTAATAATATTGCCCAAGATATAAGGTATTGAATCACGTTGATTCTCTTCCCATCATAAGTCAAAGCAATAGTTATTAATTTCACACGATCCTATTTAAGGAACATAGATTAAGAAATAACGAACCACTGAGATCTAATTCTTCTATATTCAGTCCTGAAGAATTTATCCTCCCGTAGGTCCTATTCAGCGCATCATAATGCACTAGTGTAATCTCTTGGTCAAGACAAGTCAATCTGAGCCTTACACTTCAACCTTTCACGATGGATTGTTCATTTCCATCTAGGTTGTGACTTTGTACTTAGTTACGAGGAACTAACTTTGTACTTAGTTACGAGGAACTGTTAATTTGATCTTCCGTGATCTGGTATCACCAAATTAATTACAATGTAACGCAACTATTTATTGAATAGGTATGCAGTAAATATATATAACATTCAATCATATTTAATGCAACAGTGATAAATAATTTATTTCAGTAAATAAATAAGAAACTCACTTTGATTATAAAAAGTAAAAAGCATACTTTCCAGTATAACCCAACAAAAATGTTTCTGAGTATATACATAAGTTGATGAGCAGCGTGTATGTTATATTTCTGAATGGTATTTGCTTTTAATTACAAACATGTAAAGTATAATTTATTTTCAAGATCTTTTTGTTGGTAGATTCTTAAACATGTTTTTCTTCTTCTTACATATATAGTGTAGGAAATTAAACAGTACATAAGTCTAGATTCTGACATAGAGCAACATACTTAGAGTTAGGGGAGGGAATAGGCCAGACTATCCGACTGGGGCCTATGGCTCGGCCTATTAAAGCTCGGCTCGATTCAGCTCGTTTAATAATCAAGTCAGGCTCAGATATTTTTAAAAGTTTATTTATTTAAATAGGCCAGACTTGAGCTTTTTCGTAGGCCTTTTAAGCCCAACAGGCCGACCTATTTAATATATATATATATATATATATATATTGTTGGGATATTTTAGTTTTGATGAATTATGCCAAAACATTATCAACTTGTATTATTTAAGATGACTTACAGATAACAAGTTGAGGGGGAACGAGAGAACAAGTTGAGGGGGAACTCACGAAATCAGAAGTAGATGATCGAGATCAGACGAGGCTGCAGACGAGACTGATCGAGATCAGGTGAGTAAGATGAGTTCCGGAGTTAACTGATGAGCTGAGCAAAATCAAAAGAAAAGAGAAGCTAAGCCACCTGATCAGAAGAATCGGTTACGATCGATGGACTGAGATCGATTATCGAAGACCGGATCGGATGACCAGATCGGAAGAGAAGGTGCGGATCGTAAGAGGAGGTTCTTGATCGGAAGAGGAGATGATGAGACCGACGAGATCGACGCGTGATCGAGATCAAATAAGATAACCTGATGCAACTAACCCGATATTCTAACCGATGTACTAATCACGCAGATAAACCGATATCTTGACTGATCTTATATTGATCCGATCGGAGTGAAATTTATTCGATCGAGCAAGAAGAAATCGTAAAACCATAAGTCACCGATACGATGTCCTCAGAAGACAAGTCATCTGAAGTCATGTTCACTGAGAATCGAACGCCATCGATGATCGAGATAACTTTGAAAAAGTAGTGACCGAGGGTCGATGTCTCGAAGTCGGAAGAGTTGAACCCGGTTAGCGAGTGTCGATTAATACCGATCGCACAAGGTCCGGCCAAGAAAGTCTGCACGAATCAAGAATCCTGAGTAAAATTATCCTGAGTAAAAGAATCCTGAAGACTCGGAAGAATCCTGAAGACTTAGAAGAATTCTGGAGACTCAGAAGAATCCTAAAGACTCAGAGAACCCTGAAGAAATATAGCCCTTAGATTCAGCTGATGTGGAGCAATGAGAGGAAGACAACCAGCCTGAAAAAGCTGCAGAAATTACAGAATAGTATGGATTTGAATGTGATTCTCTCCAATGGTAACATTCAAATCCACACTATAAATACAAGATCTTCCATCAAATTAAGCGTGGAGAATGTGGAAAAAGAGGCTACAGAGCCAAGAGCCATATACTCAAGTATTCCCACCATAGAACACAAGTCTGTAGATATACAAATACATCCATGAGTGTTTTAAAACCCAATCTAAGCAACCCACGATATATCATAAGCTTAGAGATATTTTCCCAACCTTAGCATAAAGGTTAAACCATTGTATGGGAAAATCTCAACCTAGTTGGAGACACCAACCAAACCCAAACCCTATTGTTAAGTAGTTTGTGTGTGATTGTTGGAGTTGTAAAGAGTTAGTAAGCTGCAGTTGAGTCAGCCAGAAAGCTCTAGAGAAGAAGTGAGTAAACTGTTTTAGACAGTCAGAAAGCTTGTATGGCAATCCCGTGGAGGGTGATAAGTCTCGTTTGAGTGAGAGCTCGTTAAATATCTGTAGGCAATCCCGTGGAGGGAGATAAGTCTCGTTTGAAGGAATTTCCCTAGGATAAGGGAGAGTGGATGTAGGAGCTTGAGTCTCCAAACCACTATACTTTGTTGTGTTCTTTATTGTTTTATGTTCTTACTTGTCATATGCATTCAATTATAAGCAAAACACATCATAGATTAATCAAAAATTTGGAATCACCATTCCTTCACCCCTGTTTTATATGCATTACATGATTTTTCCGCATTTCATGGGTTTTTCACCGGGACCAACATATATATATATATATATATATATATAATTATAAATAATATATTAATAACATAGATAATATTTAATACTAAAAATTAGTAGTAGTATATATCTAGCAAATGCAAGTAACACAATAATATAATTATTAACTTTTATAATGCTTTAAATATTTTAGCAACTATTCACATTTATAATAATTTTGTTATTGTGTTTGGTGATTTGATGAAACACTTAGTATTATTATTAGTACACTTAAAATTTTTATAGGTGCGATTTTGAATTTTTTACAATGAATAGTAGCCATAATAAGGTTGTAAAAAAAATAAATTATATAGGCTTTTAAAAGGCTTTCAGCCCGGTCTATTTAATAAAAAGGTCAGGCCTAGGCTCTTTAAAAAGCCTATGATAGTTAACAGGTCAGGCTTGGGCCGAAGATTAAATACCAGGCCTAGACTATTTTATGTGAGGTCTAGCTCGGCCCGGCCTATTCCCACCCCTACTTAGAGTGGCATGATAATCAATACTACTAGCTTGACCGATTTTCCTAGGTCTAAAACACTCATTTTATATGATACTGATAAGTCGAGTATAGTGCGTTATTTATATGCTTATTGTGATAATTTTGTGGTTATTAATTCACCATCCTTTTGCATTTACTCGATTTATTTTATCTAGATCTCGCGTGCTGTGATTTTGTATTTTTTGTAAATTTCATGTATATTTGGAACAATTTGTTAAGTTAGAGACTAGTCTGGGACATGCGGCAACAAACGAGATTGGCCTACATAATTAAGGCCCGTAATTGATTTATTGAAGTTGACTAATATTTTAGTCACTTGAAAAAGACCACAAGCCACTATTAAGCCCATGAGCTCACATATGACCTAGACGTGAGGCGGCAACTACAATGGGAGAGCAGCCATAATCCTATATATATATTTAACGCATCTCTTGTTGGAGGGGACGCACGACCGTTTTGACAGGAGAGGCACGACGCCAATTTTGAAGAGGAGAAGAGATAGAGTTTGTTTTTTATTTATTTTTTTGTTTAAATTTTTATTCCAATTCCGGGAATTTTTGAACTTGTGTTTTGATGAATAATAGTTAAATTTAATATCGTTTATGACACTTTTATTCTCAGATTATTTATATCATTTGTTTTAAATTCTTGCATGTTTGGGTAATTAGATTGATCACCTAGGTTATTTTGTTCTTGCATGTCTGTTAGTTCGTATCGCGTAATCCGTAATTATTGAGTGTATATGACAATTGGTAACAACTAGTAATATTTGCTAGAGTGATAAATTAAATTCTTTCGAATCGAGCCTGCGTATTTGAGAATTTATTTGACCTTTATCCTATAGACTAATGTTTTTACTTAATTAAATTTAGATCGTATCTACATTGTTCAGTTAAAAAGGTTCATTGAAAAGCTTATTTCAATTTGATAAAATTAACTTGTTGTTTATTTAGGGGCATTAGTCTGAGAGTAAAGTGGAGCAAACGATACGTTTAACTGTGAATTTGAATGTTTTTTTATTAATCGATTTTATTTGTTATTTTAGTTATTTAATTTTTGTTTCAGTAGTATTTAGATAATCAATCCAAAACACACCCCCTTTTCATGTTGCATGTTTGTCCCTATAAATTCGTACAATTAACACATTAATTATTTTCACGTTTTCTGTGGATCGATCCCTTACTTACCACTACTACGAGTTACTAGGGTAGAATGGAGTATTTATTTTTGTCGCACCTCGACAGTGCGGTCAGATACTACCATGTCTCTCCCTTTATCATATATATGAATTGTTGACTGCATAAATTTATTGTGTTGGTCCCGGTGTAAACGAGTCTTACACGTGTATGGGGGGGAATACACGTGTTCGATTTTTTAAAACTTTTTTTCTCGAGGTCGACTTGGGTGAGATAATCACGAAGATTAGTTTCGAGAAGCACGTATGGCTCGAAATCAAAGTCTCATCGAGACAAATGATCCCGAAATTTTCACTTTCGATACCTCGGATAATCCCAATCAATCCTCGAAAGTGTCGAGATCCCGAGTTGCTTGGATCGGATAACTAGCTTATCAATCCTCATAAGATAGTTCGATTTGATAACTATCTGTTCTAAATACTACCGATTAAATGCGGAATGGTTGGCCCTTAGATTATACTTCGTTTTAAGCTTTCTTTGAAAAACCTTCCTTTATGAAATAGTGATTGAGGCTGTGATTCACTTATGCAACTTCGGTTGGATTGATTCCAATGAATATCGGTGAAAAAGTATGCTTTCAAAATCAAGTCAATGCAACGATTAAGCACGAATAAGGAAAGCAATAAAGAACCCACAGCCCGATTATAGTGGTTCGAAGACTCAAACTCCTACATCCACTCTCTCGACTCTTCGAGAGAAATTCACTATCAACTTCCGAGCTTTTCGACTACCTCGTGGTTTACTTACTCAACTTTCGCCCTGAGTTTTCGACTACTCCACGTGTTTTACTTACTCAACCCGACCTTGAGTTTTTACGACTACCTCCGTGGTTTACTTTACTCAATCACACACAAGCTTTGGACTACCCACGGCTTACTAACTTCTCCTCTAGAGTTTTTACGACTACTCCGCGTGGTTTACTAACTCTTTACAACTCTACTCACCAACAAACACACTCCAACTACCTTCTCAAGGGTTTGGGGTTTCTCGGTTGGTTTCAACTAGGATGAGATATCCTTTACAATGAAGCACAATGCAAAGGGTTAGGATATCTCGACTAAGCTGATAAATCTTATCAAGCTAGGCTTAGTAAAGTGAGCTCTCTTCAATATAGAAGCACTTGAGAAATTCAAGGTATTTGAGTGCTTTAACTTTTTGCAAGAATAAGTTTGAGCTCTTGAGTTGCGTATAAATTTCCGTAACCTTACAAAGTAGAGGGTCACCAAAGATTTATAGGCATACACCAAGGTCACTCTTTGAAAACTATCCGTTGGAGAGATAGCTTCGTGAGTTCCCTCTTATGGTGTGTGAGAAAGCAAATAGGGTTTGAAACTCCCTAACATGTTTTAAAGCAATAGCCTTTCATGTAAATTGTCTTCACTTTTTGCGATCTGAACTTTCATTACATCCGACATCTTTTTCAAATTGACTTTATCCTTTGTCGATTATCGGTATGATGCAGTGTCGTCTTCCTCTTTTTGACTTTTGTCTTGATTAAAGGTAGACACCTTCAAAAAGCTCTTTTGGTTACAAACTCGAGTTTGATATAACCTTAACAACACTTGACTTAGTTCCTTTTTATGCGCATTTGAATGTTTTGGCAATATCTAACTTTCTAAGGCATCGCGTTTCTCTCGATGTGCATCCTTTAGATAGATATATTCGGTTGCCTCGGAACATTCGGGTTCATCTTGAGCATTGATGCATTCTTGAGTCTTGATGAGTTCTTTGTGCTTCGATATTCTTGATCTTGATTTCTCGATCTTGATCTTGCGTCTTGAGTCTTCTGCGTCTTGAGGGTCTTCGAAGTCTTGAGTCTTGATTTATCTTGGTGATATCTTTGAGTCTTCATCTTTGAGTCTTGATTCTCGATTTCATCTTGAGTCTTGAGTCTTCTGCGTCTTCGAGGTCTTCTCCGAGTCTTGAGGGTCTTCCGAGTCTTGAGTCTTCTCGAGTCTTGATTTATCTTGACCGATATCTCGAAGTCTTCATCTTTGAGTCTTGCCTCTCGATTTCATCTTGAGTCTTGAGTCTCGGTTTCTCATTTGAGTCTTTAGATTCTCGATTTCATCTTGAAGTCTTGAGACTTCGATTTCATCTTTGAAACTTCGATTTCTTGAAACATCTTGAAGTTCTTCGAGTCTTGAAACTATCCTGAACTATATCTGGCGACTATACATTTTGCGAGATAACATCCTCGAATACTCTAAAATTGAATCGACTCAATTATCAAGATCATTATGAACATGTCATACTCAGGGGTTTTGGGATCTTAATCAAAATCATATAATCTTTTATTAAATTCATCTTCCAACAATTTCCCCATTTTTGATGATGCCAAAACCTATCTTGTTACAAATAGATAACCTATACTCGGGTTTGGTTTTATCCTATCACAAGATTGGTTGTCTCTCAACAATTTCTGAATCAGAGAATCTCTCAATACATTCAGAGAGTTTTTTCAACACTTAAGACATTCAGTAATTTCTTCAGTAATGAATCTCTTTAAGTAGTTCATTACCAAATACTTAAACAATTTTCCCATATCATCATTCAGCTTAGTTCGAGAGACATACAATCAAAGATATCAAAATAAAAGACATGTAAATAAGATAATAAGGTATTATCTTTTGAGCATAATGATAAATCTTCATTGATGATAAGTATACCATTACAGATTACAATGAGATTTTTATCAACAAAATCAAAAAGACAAAATTTAAAGATTACAGAATCTTCTGAGTTCTTCAGTCTTCAGTCTTCAGATTCGGCTCTTCAGTTTGCTTCATTCTCGACTTCATCACCGGCACCTCCAAAGTTGAACATTCCGAAAAATCTTTTCTTGACTCATTCCTCTCCTTGATGATGTCCTGACTTTTTCTCGTTAATCCCAACCGACCAAAGATATCTTGAGCAATTTCTTGCGTAATGGCCTTCTCATTTACCAAGCCATTACCAAGTCTTGGAGAGAATAAGAATATGGACCGGGGCTACTATCATACTCCACCTTCATCCGCAAGGTTAATCCATCTTGGAGATACTTTGGATAGAAGGTTAGAAGATATTCAATGAAAGCTTCGCTTACGATCGAGCCTTCCCCTCTCCATTCCCCGAGAACATCGTAATTGAACGAAGGTTCTCTTCACTTCTTCCCACATGTCGTTGAGTTTAATGGGCATCCATTTATCAACGTGGGGCCCCTTTCGAGCTTTCGATGTTCCTTCCTCTTGCTCGCAAACTTCACGAAGTCACTCCTTCATCGCTCTTCGTCTATCTTCTTTTTTCGATCCGCAGACGCCTCCCGAGATCGAAGCGGCAACTTTCTTAGCTTGTTCTTTTTGGAGTGTCTTGAGCATCTCACGTGTGTTGAAGACTTTCTTACGAGGTTGAGACTCAGATTCTTCTCGCATCTTCATCATCCGAGAATCAAATTTTTTCTCTGGATTGGCGTAGAAGCCTTAAGACGCTTTGCTGAGTTGAACAACGCCCAAGGCTTTTTCCTCTTCATAAGCGATTCGGCACCGGCTGGCTTGTTCCAACCTTAGTTCTAGCACTTAGTTTCTCTCTTGCAACCTCAAGCATGGTTTGCTCGAAACTTCGAGTGTAGATGGGCTTTTCCACTTGAGCAAATTTCAATTTATCAAGTAGCTTCAACTTCTTTTTTTTGGCTTTGGCTAGATTGTACATTTCACCTCTTTACTTCGAGCCTTCTTCTCCAAAGTACGTGCCATGAACTTCTGAGGTCTTCACCTTCCTTTTCCCCTTCTTGGCACGTAATTTGGAAGAAGTCTGGAGAGAGCGTGTCCATGTGATCTTGCTCTTTGCTCACACAAATGATCTCTCTCTTCTAACCGATCTTGCTCATCTTCCATTCTCCGAATGTGATTCTTAGCCCGCGAAAGTTCTTGAGATAAGTGGGCAAAGCGGCGGAGAGAGTGCATCATTAAGCATCTCTGTCATCTTGGTCATGAAATCGAGCTCATTTTCTCAACAAAGAGATTTGATCGAGACCTCATTTTTTCTCTGCCGGTTTTTTCCTCTAGAAATTGATCGATTCACGGTGCTTTTGTTTCATTTCAAATTTTAACTTTCTGCGTTGACTCCTCAAGCTTTTCATTAGAATTTTTCTTCCATGGAGGTCATCCGAGTGGTCGAGTGTTTTTTATATCTGCACGATTCAAGAATGGCTAAGACCTTCCATTGTCTCGATCTTAATTGGCCAACGTTTCTTCCATCTGAGCAATTTTGATCGCCATTGGCTCAATCTTCTCAAGTTTCTCCATTACGGGAGTGAGATCAATCTCAGGAACCTTCTGCACCTTCTGTGCTGTTTGATCATCCTGAGCTCCAGTCTCCAATTGAGCCTCGATCCTCGGTTTGATTATCGGACAATTCGAAATTAAAGATAGTACTTTCATTAAACTTTGACATAATTGTTAATAGTGCCAAAAGGTACCTGAAGAGTGCTAGCTTCAGTCTGAGGTTGATCAGCAACAGAAGTCTCTTTTTCCATTTGAGACTGATCCTCAGCATCTCCCTGTTGGTCCCCATCTCCATCTTTGGATTTGTCTCCATTGCTTTCCGGGGCACCAACTTCGATTGTTTTCTTCTCGGCTAAACCCCTCCGAACCAAATTTCATCAAAATCAGATTTTTCATCCACGAGCTTTGTCCTTCTTTCAACCACGAGAAGTCGGTCGGGAAGGCGTCTCCTCATTCCACCGTCTTCCCTCTGAATGCAACAATATCAAGCATCTCGGGAAGAGTCGATTGAGGATATATACTTATGTCGTCCTTAATCAAGAAAAAACATCTTGCAGATCGGGGTATGAAATTTGAGCTCGGGGAAGCGGTCAAGGATGAACCGTTCCCCTTGCTCCTCCATTAGCCTTCTTGACCTCGCCCTTCTTCCATCTCGGGCTCTCTAGTTCAATGAAGCTTGGCTAAGGGATCAAGCGATTAGATCACTCGGAGCTCATCAAGAATATTTTTCTCCGAGCCTCGGTAAGTGTCTCAAGTTTGTGCATTCGAGTCCTCGGTTGCATCCGAGTGGGTTACGAGGCACGGTGGCATATCCTCGGTTTTAGTCCCAGTTGGCTCGTCGGTCGAGCTTTCACATCTTGAGACCGACTCTGAGGTGGCTCTTTCCGGCTCGAGCAGCTGCACATCCGAGGTAGGCATCTCGAGGTCGATCTCCTTTAAAAATTTCTGAGAAATTTTATCCGAAGGAGTGATGTCTCGAGCACCTCGGAGAGAAGACACACTCCTCGATCGATCCTGTGTCCCTAGAGATAACTGAGCCAACACTTGTAATGGCGAACTCGAAATTGTTTTGCCCTCGGGTTGTATCTCGCCGAGAATCATTTGCTACCTTCGTCGGTGAGAACCACCAATCTTTTTAGCGCTTTGGAGCAAAGGTCCTTCCGCTTCATCGGTTTTGCTCCTTGCTCCATTTTTGCCTCCAACGAACCTTCCCCATGGTTTGTTGGGTCTCTTTCTCTCGGCCCGATCGCGAAGGTGATTCTACCTTCTTTTCTTTTTTCCTCGAATGGCTCTTCTTCTTCCAGCGAAGGCGCTTGAAGAGAATTTTGGTTTTAGGGAATGGGGTTGAATTGGCGAAGATATCCTCCTCCTCTCTGCACATATCCAAAATATAAGCAATTTTGGTGGCATGGTGGATCTTGCCTTTCATCGTGATTGTCCCATTGACCCTTTTTATGACCTTGGCTTGCTCCGTCACCATCTAAATTAAAATTTCAGCCGGTTGAAGTCGGTGGTAGGAGATGCCTCGATCGCCGCCATCAATCGAGCTTGAGGTACTAATCACTCAAAACTCCTCGAAGACTCATGATGCACTTGCTCACAATATCCATCGGACACGATATTGTGGCTTTAGATGTCTCTTATGCAATGTCGCCTCAAAATTTAACAGATTCTCGGCAATCTTATCTAGGTACTCTGCTCTCTACAGAACATATACATCGCAGGATCCTCTCCTCTATCACAGAGTTCAAAAACATCATTCAGATTTTTCGGATTTATGTACAAATCCCTCTCAAAATCGGCGTATTTTGACGAATGCTCTAAATGTGATGTGGTAATCGAAGAATGCATACCATCTTCTTCATCTATTCTCAAATTACGATGAATTCGATTACCTCTTTTTATGCAACTCTGATGCAGTGGAAACTGCGACTAGATGGGTGAGTTTAGCCAATCGAATCATATCAGAGCCTCCTCTTACGGCTTTGAGTTGGTTGTGCTTTCAAGTGAGACAATGAACTTCGTACCACGGCTTGTTGGTTATGGCTAATTTCTCGAACAAGGTTGGGGCCATTTTAGAATATTGATTTAAGAATTTGAAGTTTTAGGGTTTGGAGATTTACGGGCAAAGGGATTTTTAATTTCTGGATTTTGGGAACGAAGGGTTTGATAAAATTTTGGCTTGAATGGCTTAAAGGGGTATATATAAAATTTTCGAGATCGTGGAGAATCGTGTTGGTTAGGTGAAAAGCAACGGTTGAGATTAATCTCCGATTAATCGGTTATACTGACCGAAGCGATCTCTAAAAAGTAAGCCGCCAAAATATCCTCATTGGTCAATAATGTGGCAGAGTATTAAATGACTGTTGTCCTTCTTCGGAATTTAAAACGATCCCGCTCAAAAACATTCCTCAGGTGTTTTGTATTTATTGCGAATGATTCTTGAGTTTTACTTAGCAATAAATGAGTCGCATGAGTCTTTACTTCTTCGGACTAATTTCCCTCTATCGGTCTTCTTGATCTTGTCCTTGATAAAATGTCGATTATAATCTTGAAATCTTGAATGGTTCACATACTCTTTGAATCATCTTGACCTTGATGAATCTGAGTTTCACGAGACTCGATTCGATATTTCCATTTTATCCTAAGTTTCTCAGTAGAATTCTGAGAAAGCTTCATGCATCTGAAAATCTTCAATTTTTCAGATTTACTCTATACACCTGGTTCTAACATCCCTAATTCAACTGAAAGTTCACTTAAAATCTTGATTCACCAAAGGTTTAGTCAAGATATCGACTCTTTTGCCTATCGGTATGAATTTTCTCCATCCTTATGTCCTTTTTCTCGACATGATCTCGATGAAGTGATGTCGATATCCACATGCTTGCATCTCCGGTGTGCAATACTGATTTTGTGAAATAGCAATGGCACTATTGTTGTCACAAAATATTGGTACTTCATTAGGCTTCAACTTTATAATCCCTTAATTGTTGTGCGAGCGAAAGAATCGAAAATGCTGACTTCTTCTTCGCGACCATGTATTTCACCGATAATCTTGGTTACTCTCGAGGTCTGTTCTTTGAAAACCAAGATATCGACTTGCTTCCTAGAAATTGACAAGTTCTGTTGTGGACTTCTACGTCAATTCTACAACCTCCGTAGTCGACATCTCGAGTAACCGATAATTCAAGGTTATCATCACCGGATACCATAATCCTCTATTCACTTTGTGCCCTTAAGATATCTTAGTATCTCTTTTGGCGGCCTCCATGTGACTAGTCTTAGGATTAGCTTGGTATCTTGCACATATCCCAACAAAGAAATGTTATATCCGCCTACTTGTTGTGAGATAGAGCAATGATCCAATTATTCCTCTATAATCGAGATGATTCAGCGATTTGCCTTTCCGAATCGGGATCCATCTTGTAGTTAGTATTCATAGGAATCCTAACGAAGATTGCAATTTTGTACACCATATTTGCAATCGGATCTACGGTGTATTTTGCACGGTTGATGAATATTCCTTCCTTTGATTGTTTCACTTGAAGACTGAGAAAGAAATTCATCTCTCCCATCATTGACATCTCAAACTTGCCTTTCATCGGTGTTGAAAACTTTTCACACAAATGATGGTTTGGAGATCAAAAAATGATGTCATCAACATATATCCCCGAACTAGTAATATCTCTTCCCCATCATCTATCCCCGAGCGAGTTCTATCAATGATCCCTTTGACAAAACCATGGTCGATGAGAAACGGGAAAGAGTATCATACCATGCTCTGGGTGCTTGCTTGAGACCATACAAAGCTTTTACGAGCACGTAAACTTGGTCATTCTGTTTGAAGCCGGAGAGGTTGTTCTACATAAACCTCTTCTTTAAGCACACCGTTCGAAAATGCACTTTTCACATCCATTTGATAGACCGTGAACTTCATGTGGGCAAATATATGCAAGAAACAATCGATGGCTTCTAGTCTTTGCAACAGTGCAAAGGTTTCATCATAATCCAAGCCTTCTTCTTGGGAATAACCTTGTGCAACTAGCCTTGCCTTGTTTCTTACAATGTTGTTGTTTTCATCTCTTTTATTCTTGAAAACCCACTTGGTTCCAATGACATTGTGCCTTTTCGGTCTATCTACCAACTCACATACTTCATTCCTTGAGAATTGATTCAAATTTCATCTTGCATAAAGCAATAATCGATAAGAATCTTGTAGAGCTTCACCAATCTCGGCAGGTTCTTTCTTTGAAAGGAAGCGGCGAAATAATGCACTCTCACCATGGAACCTTCTTGTCTTAACACCTTCGGTTAGATCACCCACAATCGACTTGTAGGATGACTATCTAACCATTTCCTTCTTGATGTTCCCCTTCAATAATATCCTCAACATTTGAGGTGTTAGGTTCGATTAAATCGACAAACTCGAGGAACAAAAAAAAAGGAGAAAAAGAATCATCTTCCTCGGGGAGATTCTATTCGTAACATTATCGAGACATTTGTTCCCCCTTTGGTTGATAGATTCGAGAATTTGCCTCATTTGTGACCACATCTTCATTGGCATCACATACACAGTCTCGAACTAGGTGTCTGTTCGGATTGATCACCTTTGGATTGTTGGTTTTCCCGAGGCTCACCATTACGAGTTCCATCCTGAACTTCTTTATCTCGAGTCATGTCACTCCAATCATAGAATGTGGTGAAACTTCTTCTTTTCGTGTTCGATGGATGCTTTATCTTTTTTTTTTGAGGCTTAATCTGGTGATCCTCTTAGTCGGTTCATCTCAGATCATGTTCTGTTTCTTACGAACACAAATAGATTCATCAAAAAACAACATGAGGTGTTTCCTCCACAATAAGAGTCCTACAAATTGTAAACTCTGAAAGCTTTCTTGACTTGAGAATATCCTAAGAATATTCCTTCATCGAACTTTTTACTATCAAAAGTTTTCAACCGATCTTTACCATTATTGTGTATGAAACACTTGCAATAAACACACGAAAAGAAAGAAACAAGAGGCTTCCTTTCATTCCAAAGCTCATAGGGTGTTTTGCCTTGACTCTTGAGTCGGTCATGGATCTGTTACGAGAGTAGCATGTAGTGTTGACGACTTCACCCAAAAAATCTTTTAGGAATGTCGACTCAAATATCATAGTCCTTGCGAACTTCTTTTTCGAGTCATGTTCCTCCTTTTAGCAACACCATTTTGTTGAGGGTCCTTGCGGTGATGTTTCATGTGAAATTCCATTCTCTGCACAATAATCGGATATGATATGATTTATGAATTCGATTCCTTTGTCGGATCGATTTTGACCACACTCGATTTTTCTCAATCTTGAGTCTTTTTCAAGAACTTTGGCGGCTTTATCTCGAGTCTCTTTCTTCTTGAGTAAGAATATGACCCAAGTATATCTCGGTAGTCATCAACTACTACCAATGTGTATTTCACGCCATTAGTGCTTCGGGTGTTATAGGACCAAAAAGATCCATATGTAATAACTCAAGTATTCTTTTTCGTTAGAAACCTCAACTTTACTTTTAAATGATGCTCTTATCTGTTTTCCTTTCTGGCACGCATCACAAATATGTTCCTTACTGAACACTTCGTTATGCAACCCTCTCACAAGAGCTAATCTTGCAAGCTTGTTCAGGGTTTTGAAATTTAGGAGATTCATTCTTTTATGCCATAACCAATTTGGTATCTGTGGAACTTTTAGCAACTAAACATGTATCTTTAGGAGCGAACTCCAATCAACCAAGATACACATTCCCTTTTCTTGTACGGTCGGTAAAACTTTCGTGATGTATCATTTTTTACAAAACATAAGTTTTAGAGAACTCAACATTGAAACCCTTATCACGAAATTGGCTAATTGAAAGCAAATTATGCTTCAATCCGGATACATATGAAAAACACCATGGATATGAAATCGAAATGATTTCCAAAGTTTCATATCCTTGATCTGTCCTTTGGAATTATCTCCAAAAGTGATCACAGGGCCTCTTTGTTCAACATAGTCAATTGAGTGTCTTCTTGTATCTTGTCATATGTCTTGAACATCCACCGTCAAGATACCAAATATCGAGCTTTTTCATCTCTGCTCATCGATTGCCATGTGATCATTAGTCGGTTTAGTGCCCTTGTTTTCCTCTCTGAAAAACAATCAATTTCTTAGGTACCCAATTTGTGTAGGGTCCTACAAGGTTAGATGTGCCTTTAGGGATCCAAATCGCTTTAACAACTCTAATCACTTTAGAGTGGCTAATTTGTCTTCCATAAACATCAACATACACATCTACTACTCTGGGTGCCTTAGCGGTTTTACGTGTATGTGTCTTAGCTTTAGCATGAACATGGGCTTTTGAATTCTTCTTTGGTTCAAGCCTTTTGTTCCATTGCTTGGGCTTTTGTCTGGTGGTCTAAATCTTTGTTGACTTGAGGTTGGATAACCTTTACCTTTAGGCAAGTGAGGTTTTAGTTTATGCATCTTTGAAATCTGGGTCTTCGATTATCTTGAGGACTTGGTCTCTTGATTGAGAATGTCTCTGTTGAGTGTTTCTCTTCTGAGGATTCCTCTGATGGTTCGGTGTAGAGCCTTTCAAGTTTGCATTCTTAGCTTTGAGGCTTTGAAGTACTTACTGAAACTTTCAAATGGATCTCGGGTTTTCTAGCCTTCACTTTGAGGTTTGGGCTTTCTAACTTTGATCATTCGGTTTTCTTTGAAACCATAGGTCATTTTCCCTTGTCTACAACCTTGGGCATTACTTGACTTGAAGTGTAGGTGCCATTGGTTTTACAAAGATAGTCTTCTTGCTACATGATCAAAGATTCGGATGACCTTGTGAGGTTCCCCCCAGGTGTATCCCAATCCGGTTTTTATAGTGGCGGATCTCTGGTAACTCTAAATTTCATCTATCACTTTAGATGCTTTATTCAATAGAGTTAACTTCTTACGTGCACTATCCTCCACGATTCTGTAGAGTTTTATGCTTCTCGAGAGGGTCATTGAACTTCGATTACGATTAATTTGAATCTCTTGATGGATTTCTCTAGCTTTTTAGGATTAGGGACATGATCAACTTCTCTTTCTCTCGAGTTGTACTTTTCGAACATCTAGTTCATCGATAGTTCCCATTAATTGAGAAGTGATCTCGGTTTTTGCTAGAGTCTTTCCATTTTAGATTTTTGACGATTCCTTATTACGCTCTTGAGTTTTATTTAGCGATCCTTGCAAAATGCAGATAGTCCTTCATCGATTCTCAAAAGAATCCATCGAGTCAAAATGATTGTTTTTAGTGGAGCTTGAAAACTCTTGTGCTAGTGTAGGAGCAACAACGAGAGACGAAGAGTTTACCTCCTCAATGGCCATCGGGCGGATGTCATCACTTTCACCGTCATGCGAGAATATCTCATCTGAAGAGCTAGATCCCTCCTCGGTGTTCTTCTTACGCAACCATGGCCTTTTTTGCTTGAGAACTTCTGGTCTCTTTTAGCTTGTCTTTCTCTTCTCTCCTTAGCACTCAACTCGGACAATCATCTTTGAAGTGACCTTTCTTCGACAATTATTATAGCATCTGTTGGCATCATCATCCCGATCATTTTCTTCTTTGGACTTGGAGTCCTTCTTTTTCCGGATGAAGATCCTTGACTTTTCGGTCCTTCTTCTTCTTGAGTTGATCGTCCTCGGGTTTTTTCCGGTACTGTGGTTCCCATAATAGCTTTTGTATTTTCCAAATCTACTATTAAGTCTGTCAAACCTCCTTGCCATCGGTCTAGCTTTTCCTCAAGCTCATCCCGATGTTTGGCATGGGGGTTCTCGACTCTTTAGTTTTATGAGTTTTATCTTTGGCTTTTAAAGCCACATTCTTACTTTCGATGAAGAATCATCTTTCTTTGTCGACCTTTTTTGGATTTCTTATCAATTACAAATTCATAGGCTTTTCATTTCGAGAGAAAGACTTGTTGGTATGGCATTGAACTAATGTTCTTGGTGTTTTCAATCACCACTTGCATGAATATCCCATTTCTTAGAAAGACCTCTAAGAATTTTCAATGCCACTTCTCTTTGTGGATATTTCTTTCCAAGTGCGTTTAGATCATTCATGATGCTAGTGAATCGACTTCCAATTTGTCTATTGATTCACCATCATCCATTTTAAAAACTGTCCAAACTTTCCAATTGCCCTTTGAAAGTTTGTTTTCTTTTATATGATCTGCGCCTTGGCACATAACAACCTAGTGTATCCCATATCTCTTTTTAGCGATATTCTGGTGAGAGATCATTCCCATCACACCATCATCAATTGTCTTTTTGTATAGTGTGTCTTTTGCAATGTAGTCTAGATTGACTAACTTTCTCTCCTCGGGGAGTTAGTTGGTCATCGGACTTAGGAAATTATGCTCTAGGATCAATTCTCTCCTCTTTTAATTCGCATTCACCACATAAAATTTGAATGGTCCTTGAGAAACCACTCTCCACATCGCTCATGTTTGGAATATAAATGAGCCCTGCATTCTCGATCTCCATAGATCATAGTTCTCTCTGAGAACATGGGAAGTTTTTTAAGACATTTTTTACGATCTTTTGAAAAGAAAAAAAATTTGAAAAAATAAGATCGATTCGGATAGACCACAAGTATTTTTGAAAATAAAACTTTGGTCAACCAAAGTAGTGGTCAAGTTGAACCCTTTGCTCGATACCACTTGTTGGTCCCGGTAAATGGAAGTCTTACACGTATGGGGGGAATACACGTGTTCATGATTTTAAAAACTTTTTTCTTCGAGGTCACTTGGGTCGATAATCCTCAAGATTAAGGTTCGAGAAGCCGAGATGGCTCTGAGTCAAAGTCTCATCGAGACAACATCCCGAAGCCGTCAGATACCTCGATAATCCCAAATGAATCTCGAGTGTCGAGATCCTGAGTTGCTTGGATCGAGATAACTAGCTTCTTCAATCCTCGGAAGAGAGTTCGGTTTGATAACTATCTGTTCTAAATACTCGATCGTCTTGAATGGTTGGCCCTTAGATTATACTTTCGCTTTAAGCTTTGTTTGAAAAACCTTCCTTTATGAAATAGTGATTAGGCTGTGATTCACTTATGCAACTTCAAAGGATTGATTCCAACCGAATATCGGTGAAAAGTATGCTTTCAAAATCAAGTCAATGCAACATTAAGCACAGATAAGGAAAGCGATAAAGAACACATCGATTATAGTGGTTCGAGACTCAAGCTCCCTACATCCACTCTCTCGACTCTTGGAGAAATTCACTATCAACTTCGAGCTTTACGACTACCTCGTAGTTTACTTACTCAACTTCGTACTTTGAGTTTTTACGACTACTCCGTGGTTTACTTACTTAACCCGACCTTGAGTTTTCTACGACTACCTCCGTAGTTTACTTACTCAATCACACACAAGCTTTTCGGACTACCCCTTCAGGCTTACTAACTTCTCCTCTAGAGTTTTCGACTACTCCGTGTAGTTTACTAACTCTTTACAACTCTACTCACCAACAAACACACTCCAACTACCTTCTCAAGGGTTTGGGGTTTCTCGGTTGGTTTCAACTAGGATGAGATATCCTTTACAATGAAGCACAATGCAAAGGGTTAGGATATCTCGACTAAACTTTGGATAAATCTTATCAAGCTAGGCTTAGTAAAGTGAGCTCTCTTCAATATAGAAGCACTTGGGAAATTCAAGGTATTTAGTGCTTTAACTTTTGCAAGAATAAGTTTGAGCTCTTGAGTTAATATAAATTTCCCGTAACCTTACAAAGTAGAGGGGTCACCAGTATTTATAGGCATACACTGTTGGGATTATCTTGAAAAGTATGCTTTTACTTTGTATAATCGAAACTCAATTTTTTTACTTATTCTTGAAATAAATTGTTTATCATTTATGCTTTAAATATGATTGAATGTTATATATATTTCTTGCATAAGCTGTTTCAATAATTTTGACGTGTTACATTGTAGTTAATTTAGTGATACCCGATCACGAAGATTAAATTAATCATTCTTGTAACTATAAGTCGCCATTCACTTGACCTAGATGGAAATGAACAACCATCGCGAAAGGTTGAGGTGTAAGGCTCTTTTTGGTTTGTCTTGACCAAGGGATTACACTAGTGCATGACCGATCGTTAAATAGGACCTCTGGGAGGATAAATTCTTGAACCCTTGAACAAGGAAGAATTAGACCTTAGTGGTTCGTTGTTTCTTAACCTTCGTCCCTTTAAATAGGATCACGTGGGATTGGTAACTATTGCTTTGACTTATAATGGGTAGCGAATCGAGAGAGATTCAATACTTTTTATCTTGGACAATATTATTGGTCATATGTGATTGCTAAGATTTAATCTGAAAGAATCGGTGCAAAATCGCTTGCTTGATTTGCCCCTTGGGAGGTTCATAAGTTTTATCATACCAAATCTTGCAAGTGGAATTTGTTTCCGTATGGATAATAATGTTGAACCGTTCTCGACCAAGGACAAAATATATTAATTAACGGAAAGCTATTTCAGTGGCTTGAATTAATTAATGGGCTAGATAATCTTAAACACGGGGAAATAATGACCGGAGCCATATTGATTTGTAATATGGGTTAAGATGGATAGTCAATATTAATTATGTAGTGGAATTAATTAATATTTATGGGCTTGAATTATATTGTGGCTCAATATTAGATTTTCAAGATCCATTAGAAGGTCCAATCTTAATTCTCCTAAAGGCCCCCTCCCAACATATAGTCCAATAACCGAAAAGGTGATTAAAATAAAATAAATATTGTTGCTTTATATTTCCTCTTATTTTGAAAATTATGGATAAAAAGAGGAGAAAGATTTTCTTTGAATTTTGTTATGGAATGAAGATATGTATTCTTGGAATACAAGATTGTCTCATTAAATTCAAGAAATCTCCCACTTGGTTATACATAATGAAATTTCAAATTTTGGAAATATAATGGGCAAGAAAAAGATTTTCTTGATTTTCTTGAAAAGATATTATGGAAGATATGTATTTCTTGAAATACAAGAATATCTCATAAATTCAAGAAGATCCAAATCTTGGATTCTTGCACACTAATATTTTTCAAAATTCCATAAAATAGAGGAGGTGGATTTTTGTGGAATATTTTAATTATGGGAAAAAAGAGAATATATGGGATATATTCAAGATTTCTTGGTGACCAAGAAAAGTCTTATCCCACATTGAAAAACAACACAAATTTAAGTCCACCCTCTCTCCTATAAATAGGGGATGATTAGTTCATTCCCAAGTACAATTCCAGTCTTTGAAAATATTAGCAAATCCACATAAGTGGTGCAACAAAGTTTATTTTTTCCTTTTGTTAATTGTTCATGCGAGTATCCTTCCACCGGATTATCGAGCAAGGGCTAAGGGAATACTTGGGAAGTCCTTTTGGTTAGTCCGTCCGACCAAAGCCACTTTGCCATCCCGAGAGGTACATTCACGTAAACCCGTAGATTCAGCGTGTGGGTTTTACGTGGCTTTTTATATATCATGATATGTTGTTGCAATTATTATTTGAATTAATATATGATTAATTCATGCTATTAATAATTAATGAATTAAATTTGTATTTAAATATTCACCCAGAATAGATCGTACAACTCACTCATTCCCCAACAAGCTAGTATCAAAGCCACGGTTTAAGACTCTCAATTTTTTAAATTGTAATTTAATTAAGTGGACATTAAATTTAAAATTGGATAGTAGAACTATTAGATACATTTTTGCGGTATCCAATTGTCATGGATTTTAATGTTTTATTTTGCATGCATATAAACCGTGGTTTTTTAATTCGATTAGTTCGATTTGTTTTTTGCCTCGTGAGAAAATCCACGAAGTAGACTAGGATTTGTTTGATTTGATCAATGTAATAGACTAGTCTAGATCTAGGTTTATTTATTTTTTGTAAATAAATTATGTAACCGATCGAGAAGCGAAAAAAGATGAAAAATTAAAGGGCGAAATCGAGAACCGGCGTGGTCTTGGTATGTATTTGGCGGCACGCATGGGCTCGGCACGGCCGTGCAGATCGAAGTCGTGAGATGAGATGAGATACGCAGACGACGGCGGTCTTGAGACGCCGCCGTGGGGAGTGGTCATGGCAAAGCGGGCAGGGCTGGGTATGGGCGAATCTTGAGGACTTCCTTGTCCGCCGTCACCGAGATCTGCTGACGCCGCTTACCCAGCCTCTGAGACATCGGGCTTGGCGGGCAAGGCGGTGCCGTCTTGAAGCTGAGAAATTTCTCTAGGCCAAGCGGCCGCCGGATCTTGGGCGTGCATCCCGATTGCGAGCCGCTGGGGCGTGGCGGTTCGAGAACAATTATTTTTTTTTTTAGACGAACGAGTGGGAGAAATTCGAGACGTGTTTCTTCAAGATCAAGTCAAGAAAAATCAAACCATGACAATTGGATAATTTGTGCCCAATATGTTTATTTTTCTGTTTGCTTGATTTTATTTGTGCTATCTTATGCTTTGTTTAATTTGTTTAAATGTGTTTGCATGAGGGTTGCCAAATTGAAAAATCTCAACTCCAAAATTACTAAGTATGTTTTAAATAATTAATTGACAATTTTATTCCGGATAATAAAATTGAATTAATTTTGACCTCCATGATTTATTTATTTGTGAATTCTTTTGGAGAAATTCCCCCCACGGGACGGTCAAAAGATAGGTTTCACATGAATGAATTCCAAACGGATGATTGTGGGTTATTACTAGTGGCGACGATGACCCTCCCCACGAGGCTCGATCAAAGCGAAATAGTAATCCTGTATTTAATCATGGTTATTACTTAGGTATAAAATTGATATGCATATACTTCCCTCAAGTCCTGTCAATTTTATGTTGGTCAAGTGGAACCCAACTATTAATCTGGATATTAAAGGTTTATAAATTGTTCTTGTTTGTAACACGCTTGAATGTGTTTAAATAATGACCCACCCCACGTGGCTTATTTAAAACCTGTTTTTGAGATGTTGGTTGATGCATGTTCATATTTTTTTTTGAGATTTTAAAATATGATGAAATGTGATCGAACCTTGTGATATACTTGTCTTTATGCATATAGTTGTTTATTTGATTCAAATATGTTTTACCTTTTAATCCAATCCATATTATTATACTTAAAGTCAATACAATATGTATGGAAACTATATTGATTGGAAAAATTATAATTGTCCTAACTTGCACAAAAAGCACAAATGGATTTTGACACACAAAAATCGATATGAGCCAACCGACGAGTCAAAACATGCGGGACTCGTCGGATCACCTTCTTGAGAGATGTAAATCGTGAAAATGGTGGAGGAAAAACCCGTGAGGATTCGTCCTCAAAATAGATGGCCCATCTGAACAAACTTGAGATTCGAGTCGAGTTATGATCTGGAGACTCAGATGAATTTGGTACTTCATTCTCTGCCCAGAAAGGTTTTTGAGCATTTTGGTCTCGCTAGCTAATTTGTTGCAAACTTTTGGACTCGGCAGAAATGATGATAAGGCACCAAACTCAAGCTTTGATTTTAGTGGTCCGTCTTCATCTTCTAGGCCAAGGGTAGGCAAGATAAAGAAGAGGACCAAAGGCCATAAGAAATAAAACTCAACTGTTGCCAAGGGCAATGGTAAGATGAGGAATGCTTGTTGAGTCAAGGAAAATCCAAAGAGGAAGTGCTTAAGCTGCGGTGAGAGAGGACAATGGAGGTTTTGCGGTTCAACCCCAAAAGGGACGGAAAAAAAGGTAATTCTCACACCTTAGTTGTTGAAACTTGTTTAGCGGCGTATACTTCTCATTAAATGGGTGGTTGATCCTACGAGATCCACTAATCATGTTGGCTTCCACGGGTTCTAAATGATCCGGCAACGTGGTGGGGAGTGAGATCCCTCATCACACCGGGCAACGTTTTTTAAGTAGAAGACATTGCAATGCTTCGTAAGTGGCGGATATTGCAATGCTTCGGTAGTAACGATTATTGCAATACTACGCAAGTAGCAGACATTGCAATGCTACATGAGTAGCGATTAAGCGATGGGAGAAGTGCACCTATCTTTTGAAGATAAAGTTTTTTTTTGAGATTATCTTTGTGTTCCCGGTTTTAAAAGAATTCACTTTTAGTTTCTAAAATTGGATTAAAGGACACTAAGTTTCTTCTAATAAGAATGACATCATTTTTGAAATGATGAGTGTATCTGATCATGGGACATTGATGGAAAATCTCTATACAATTAATTATTTTTTCACTCACGAAATGTATCCTATAACACATCAAGCATTTTAAAAGAAAAGCGTTCATCGGGCGTGAGCGAGACACTTCTTTGGCATCTAAGATTAGGTCATATAAATCGAAAGAGGATCCAAAGGTTGGTGAAAGATGGTTCACTGGGCGTCTCCAATTTGAATCGATTCAACCTGCGAATCATGTTTGGAGGGTAATATGACCAAGATGGCATTTGGAGCCAAGGGAATGGGGCAAAAGAAGTGTTAGAGATCGTTCACATAGATGTATGTAGTCAAATGTCAACCAAAGCAAGAGGAGGTTATGAGTAATTTTATTGATGATTACTCAAGGTACATTTTCCTTATGAAGCATGAATCGAGACCTTTGAGAAATTCTAAAGAATTTAAGGCTCAAGCGAGAGAATCATATGGAAAAATGTATCAAGTCTCTACGATCGATCGTGGAAAGCGAATACCTCGGCGATGAGTTTTTGTACTACTTATCGATGAAGGGATTGTATCGACTCACTTTTGAACCCCAACAAAATAGGGTTTGCGAGGAAGCGAAACAAAATTCTTTTGGAAATGGTTAGATCAATGATGAGTTATCACGGATCTTCAAAATCGTTACGGGGTCATGCCTTGGAAAACAACGACTTACATTCGAACTTGGTGCTATCCAAATCGGTTCCCAAAACCCCAAAGAATTGTGGACCCAGGCGCAAGTCTAGTATGAGACACATGAGAACTTTGGGGTGTCCGGCCTCGTGTTGGACAAGGAAACCGTAAATTGGATCCTCGATTAGAATTAAAGGTTTTTTGTAGGATACCCCGGGAACAAAAGGGTGTATGTTCTATAGTTCAAGATCAAAAAAGGTGGACATCCACCCACTTTAGATTTTGGAAGAAAACTATATGAACCAAAGAAAACCAGTGAGATTACCTTAAATGAGCTTAGAGGGCAAACCTCGATGTCAAGCTATGTCTTAGATGATATACCAAACGATCGTTTTCTGGCAACCCCTAGTCATAGTGGGAGGGTTGTTAGACAACCGAGAGATTCATGGGAATAGGAGAGTCCTCGGACTTGATTCCCGGAATCGGACCCATGGACATATGACGAGGCAATCCAAGATAAGGATCTGATTTTCTTGGCAAACAACAATGAAAGCGAAATGGGTTCTATGTTTCATAATAGAGTGTAGGGAGCTAGTCGAACCACTTAATGGGGTCAAACTCATTAGATGCAAGTGGGTATATAAGAGGAAAAGAGGATCGGACGGGAAGGTTGAAACCTTTTAAAAGCAAGACTAATGGCGAAAGGTTATACTCGAAAAAGAAAGGGATCGATTATGAGGAAACTTTTTTTTTGTAGCCATCTTAAGTCCATCCGTATTCTCTTATCGATTCTTTGCACATTTCAACTTTGAAGTCTGGCAAATAGATGTCAAGACGGCTTTCATTAACGAAGTCTTGGTAAAGAGATCTATATCTGACAACCCCATGTTTTCATTGAAACGGGCCCAAGAACACCTAGTTTGTAAAGCTCAAGAGGTCCATTTACGGACTCAAACAGGCATCGAGCTTGGAACCAAAGTTTTGATCATGTAATAAAGTCTTATGGGTTTGATCAAAACGAGTTTGAAAGTTATTATGTATAAAAAGCGTGTTGGAATTTGCATTGGTATTCTTAATCTTGTCGTAAATAACATTGTGATCATCGGGGAGCGATGTGAAGGTGTGATCGGGCGTAAGGGCATGTTTTTCAAAAAAGTTTGATATGAAAGACTTAGGGAAAGCCGGACAAATCCTTGGGATCAAGATCACTCGAGATCGCAAATAAGGATGATCGGGTTATCGCAAGTTTCATACATAGATCTTTGTCTTGAAATGCATCGACATGCAAGATTCGAAAAAGGATTCGTACCTTTTCGGACTTGGAATCCATCTATCGAAAATGTTCCCTAAGGCGAAAAGGAGATAGATGACATGAAAGGTATTCCTTGTGCTTGGTACATCGGAAACCTTATGTATGCATTGCTATGTCTGAGATCGGATATACGCTTTGCGTGGGCATGGTATGAATATCAAAGTAACCAGGAAAGCGCATTGGATGACGATTAAAAACGATACGAAGTGTCTTAAAAAAGAACTTCGGGATAGAATGTTGATTTATCGATCGAATACTCCAATCCCCGTCGGCTACGGACTCGGTTTCCAATCGGATATAGATTCGAAATTATACTGCCTTAATTAGTGTGTTTCCATTTGGGAAGTGTAGCCATCAAATGGGCGAGTGTGAAGCAGAAATGCATCACTGACTCAACCATGGGACTCGGGTAAGTAGCTGCTTGTGAAGCAGTGAAAGAACCGATTGGGCTCTAGATCTTCTTAGTGGACTTGGATGGTGTTCTGAATTTGTCTAGCAATATCTGCTAGGGGCGATTCTGCAATTCAAGAGAACCAAGTCCACGAGTCAAACAAACACATTAAAGGAAAGACATCTTATCACGAGAAATCGTTAAGAGAGATATATATGTGGCAAATGGCGTCGAGGACTGACCTAGCGAGATCCATTCACAAAGTCGCCCTCTGAATACATTCGAGACATGTGAGTGGAATGGGTGTCAAGACCGTTGCCAATCTGCTTTGAGTATAAGTGGGAGAAATTATTAGGTTCGTGTAGGTGACATTAGATGTCACGGACTACTCGAGACGTGTTGTAGTATACTTAAAAGCAAACTTTGAGTATAAGTGGGAGATTGTTGGGATTATCTTGAAAAAGTATGCTTTTACTTTGTATAATCGAAATCAATTTTTGGACTTATTTCTTTGAAATAAATTGTTTATCATCGATGCTTTAAATATGATTGAATGTTATATATATTTCTTTGCATAAGCTGTTCAATAATTAAATACATGTTACATTGTAGTTAATTTAGTGATACCCGATCACGAAAGATTAAATTAATCCGCTTGTAACTATAAGTCGCCATTCACGACCTAGATGGAAATGAACAACCATCGCGAAAGGTTGAGGTGTAAGGCTCGGATTGGTTTGTCTTGACCAAGAGATTACACTAGTGCATGGTGATCTTGTTGAATAGGACCTCTGAGGAGGATAAATTCTTGAATGAACAAGGAAGAATTAGACCTCAGTGGTTCGTTGTTTCTTAACCTTCGTCCCTTAAATAGGATCACGTGGGATTGGTAACTATTGCTTTGACTTATCATGGGTAGCGAATCAGAGAGAGATTCAATATTTTTTATCTTGGGCAATATTATTGGCCACATGTGATTGCTAAGATTTAATACGAAGAATGCGTGTGCAAAAATAAACTTGATTGATTTGCCCTTGGGAGGTTCATAAGCTTTATCATACCAAATCTTGCAAGTGGAATTTGTTTTAGGTATGGATAATAATGTTGAACCGTTCCTCGACCAAGGACAAAATATATTAATTAACGGAAAGCTATTTGATGGCTTGAATTAATTAATGGGCTAGATAATCTTAAACACGGGGAAATAATGACCGGGAGCCATATTCTTTGTAATATGGGTTAAGATGGATAGTCTGAAAATTAATTATGTAGTGGGATTAATTAATATTTATGGGCTTGAATTATATTGTGGCTCAATATTAGATATTCAAGATCCATTAGAAGGTCGATCTTAATTCTCCTAAAGGCCCCCAGGTAGCCCAACATATAGTCCAATAACTCGAAAAGGTGATTAAAATAAAATAAATATTTTTGCTTTATATTTTCTCTTATTTTCAAAAAATTATGGATAAAAGAGGGAGAAAGATTTTCTTTGAATTTTGTTATGGAATGAAGATATGTATTCTTGGAATACAAGATTGTCTCATTAAATTCAAGAAATCTCCCACTTGGTTATACATAATGAAATTTTGAAATTTTGGAAATATAGTGGGCAAGAAAGATTTTCTTGATTTTCTTGAAAAGATATTATGGAAGATATGTATTTCTTGAAATACAAGAATATCTCATAAATTCAAGAAGATCCAAATCTTGGATTCTTGCACACTAATATTTTCGAAAATTCCATAAAATAGAGGAGGTGGATTTTTTGTGGAATGTTTTAATTATGGGAAAAAAGAGAATATATGGGATATATTCAAGATTTCTTGGTGACCAAGAAAAGTCTTATCCCACATTGAAAAACAACACAAATTTAAGTCCACCCTCTCTCCTATAAATAGGGGATGATTAGTTCATTCCCAAAGTACAATTCAGTCTTTGGAAATATTAGCAAATCCACATAAGTGGTGCAACAAAGTTTATTTTTCCTTTTTGTTAATTGTTCGCGAGTATCCTTCCACGGTTATGTCGAGCAAGGGCTAAGGAATACTTGGGAAGTCCTTTTGGTTAGTCCGTCCGACCAAAAGCCTTTGCCGTCCCGGAGAATGCGTTCACGTAAACCCGTAGATTCGCGTCGCGTGGGTTTTACGTGGCTTTTTATATATGCATGATATGTTGTTGCAATTATTATTTGAATTAATATAGGATTAATTCATGCTAGTAATAATTAATGAATTAAATTTGTATTTAAATATTCACCCCAAATAGATCTCATGCTTTCATTCCCCAACAACACCAAGGTCACTCTTTGAAAACTATCCGTTGGAGAGATATAACCGTGAGTTCCCTCTTATGGTGTGTGAAAACTATATTTAGGGTTTGAAACTCCCTAACATGTTTTAGGCAATAGCCTTTCATGTAGCCGGTCTTCACTTTTTGCGATCTGGAACTTTCGTTACATCGACATCTTTTTTCATTGACTGTCCTTTGTCGATTATCGGTATGGTCTGATGTCGTCTTCCTCTTTTTGACTTTTGTCTTGATTAAAAGGTAGACACCTTCAACGGCTCTTTTGGTTACAAACTCTGAGTTTGATATAACCTTAACAACACTTGACTTAGTTCCTTTTATGCGCATTTGAATGTTTTGGCAATATCTAACTTTCTAAGGCATCGCGTTTCTCTCGATGTGCATCCTTGAGATAGATATATTGATTGCCTCGGAACATTCGAGTTCATCTCTTGAGCATTGATTACATTCTTGAGTCTTGATGAATTCTTTGTCTTTCGATATTCTTGATCTTGATTTCTCGATCTTGATCTTGCGTCTTGAGTCTTCTGCGTCTTGAGTCTTACGAGTCTTGAGGGTCTTACGAGTCTTGAGTCTTGAGTCTTGATTTATCTTGGTGATATCTTGAGTCTTCATGCTGAGTCTTCAGTTCTCAGTTTCATACTGAGTCTTCAGAGTCTTCTGCGTCTTGAGTCTTGAGTCTTGAGGTCTTACGAGTCTTGAGTCTTGATTTATCTTGGCCATATCTGGGAGTCTTCATCTTTGAGTCTTGATTTCTCAATTTCATCTTTGAGTCTTGAGTCTCGGTTTCTCCTTTGAGTCTTGAGTCTCGATTTCATCTTTTGAGTCTTGAGACTTGATTTCATCTTGAAACTTCGGTTTCTTGAAATCTTGAGTTCTTGAGTCTTGAACCTATCCTGAACTATATCTGGTGACTATACATTTTGCAGATAACATCCTGAATACTCTAAAACTGAATCCTGACTCAATTATCAAGATCATTCTGAACATGTCATACTCAGGGGTTTTGGGATTTTAATCAAAATCATATAATCTTTTATTAAATTCATCTCCCAACATATTGAATCTTAAAAAAATGCATAATCAAATTAAAAGATTCAATTCTATTTCATGCATGCAGAAAGAGGAAGATCCGAAGATGAATATGACAAAGGGGCAGTTGACATTGAGCATACCAGTGATTGTATATTAAAGAAAAAACTTTTTGTAAATTTTTGTTCGTTTGATTGTGCACACTTATTTTATTTTGAATTATGTAATTGTGAGCTAATGTTGGTAGTCTAAATTGTATGGATTATTTTGTCTGCTATTTGATTGGGAATTTGGTGATAATTGATGTATATAGTAATTTTTTTTTTTAAATCAAAGACCACAATTATATATTTGAAAAGACTACGCTTCAAAAGGTAAAAAAATTATGATATAACAACGATTTTCAGTTGGAAAGACAATGGTTATCCACCGTTGCAAAAAAATGGAAAGACAACCGTTTTTCATTGTAGTTTATCCACTCAACTTACAAAAATATAATGCTACAACAATGGTTTCTATCTAAAAAATGGTTATCCGTCGTTATAAAAAGTTGGAAAGACAACGGTCATTCCTCGTTGTCTATCCACGGAACTTATGAAAAACATAACCTAACCGTTGTACAAAGTTAGAAAGACAAACGTTGTGCATCAGTGCCAACCTACTACATCGGTGGATACAACAACGAGGCGTCTTCTCAAATTTGCATATTTCATATGAATTAAAAATAATGGAATATTAATTGAAACAAAATACTTTGAAACAAGAGCATCAGATAACACAAGAAATGTGACGTTAATTACATCAATAGAAGTATATATAGAACTACTAACCATGAAAAGAATGGTTAAATATGTACTTGAAAATTAAGAAAATTATGAAAATTAAAATCAATAATTCATCACTCATGTTAACTCCCACTCCCTTTTTTTCTGAAAGAAAATTCGTTCAAACTACCACGAACCGGATGTTGACCTTTAATTCCCATCTCCAAGGAACTAGGGTTTTCAACATTATCCCTATCTATATCAATGGCTATAGTCTCCAACGTTTCACTAAAATCGTCACCGTCGTGCATTTGTTTAGGCGACGTGGACGTGCCCTCATCGCCGTCGCCGCCCCAACGGTCGTTGCCAATGCTCAATGCACGTGGCGACACGTGATACCCGGCCTCCTCGTCGTACTTGTTGTGGCCGTGCAACAGGAGGACCGGCGACATGGTTCCGCCGTGTAGCGGGGAGGTGGGGCGGCTGGAGAAGGGCGTGCTGCTGGCGGACGGCCGCCCTTGTTTGATGTGTTTCTTGGCCGTGTGATGCCACTCTTTCAACGCCGACGCCACGTGGTCGCTGAATATCACGGGTTTCATTTTGGACCCCATTTGAGTGACTACGGCGTATAGAGGAAGTGTCACGTAGCTACATAGGAACTGTATTATCACACTGCAGAGAAAAAACACACACATATAGGAGTATTAGTTAGCATCTATATTACTACATATATATATATATAATAGTAAGTATATAATTTTGATTCGTCTATTTTGATTGTCAATTTCTTATTTGATTTTATATTTTTTTAATGAGTTTATTAATATTTGAAATGATAAAGAGATTTTTAAGGTGGAGTATGATACACCTCCTTAAAAGTCACGTTATCATTTCATATACTAATAAACAACTCGCTCGCTAAAACACGAGCCAAAAGTGAAATGGTCAATAAAAAACAGGACGGAGGGAGTATATAATAGCAGAAACCAACATCCGACAGAAAACCCCAAATTGAAAGGGCAAAACAACGTTATTCCGACCAATTTAAGATAAAATTGAACATTGTCAAAGTTATTGAAACTAAATTGATGACAAAAAAATTTATGGGTCTAAATCTATTTGAGACAATTTGTGATTCAAACTCCATATATTAACATATTGTAATTCAATAAAAAATTAGAATGTGATTTATAAAGATGAACTAATATATATGCTGTGTGAGTGGCTTGATACATATGCCCTGACTTATAATTAGTTGAGGGAAATATTTGTTAGATTTTAAAAGTAGGAGGACCTGAATATAGTAAAAAAATATTGTTCATTACCGAATTAATAGTTCGGGGGTTAATTATGTCTCTCTAAATAAATATAGTAGATGTTTGCAAAAAAACTTATGGTATTAAAGAAGTGATTAAAATTAGTGATTATGGGAAAAATGATTAATAGTAAAAGTTGATAATGTTTACAAAAGAGTTAAAAGTTTTTTTAAAAAACTAATAAGCTACTAAAAACACCCTCTTTGAAGCTTCTAGATTATAGCTTATGAGAGCTTATTTAAGATACTAAAAAAAAGCACTTCAAATTGCTTCTGCACACAATTTTAAGTGACTATAATCACTTATAATTTTTTTTTAAACACTCCCGCTTAATAAGACTCTTTTCTGATAATACTGATGAGTCAGATATGATTTGAACTTGAGCTACTTGAATAATTGGGGATGAATTAATGTAACTCAAGTAATTAAGGAGCTTCTTTGAAATAACTCAGAGTAACTTATGAGCCTGACCCGACTCGATTAACAATATTTTGAATTGAAATCAAATCATTTTGTTAATTTAACAAGATGGTTTGCCATAAAAATAGACACAAAAGAAACTTACCCCATCATAATTCGAATGACCATATCTTCAAGATTCTCATGGTAACAAGATGGATATCCAAATTCATACTGATCACAAAAGAAAAAAACAAAATAAGACAAAAAGTCTGTCATGAATGTGTCTGAACTAAACAGAATTATAAATCTTTTCCTGCATAATCTGCAGCTCACAACTTACCCAACTCCAAGCAAAGAAACCCAATTGAAATGCATTCTGCCAAAAAATAATAATAATAATAATAATAATAAGTTTCCTAAATCATGTTACTAAATTAATTCATTTATATAGTTCTCTAATATATTTATCGGTATAATATTAATAAGCGTGTAGAAATTTTACCGCAAATGAAACAAAATGAATCAAGAATAGAACAAAGCGAGGACGACGAAACCAGAATAAATCGTCGTTGGGTTGAACAACTGGGCTACCCCTGATCACATCCCCTCTCTCCAGAATTCTTATTCCCATTTTTGTTATGATCATTTGTAGCTTCGCTCCTATTAACAGTAATATCTGACAATAAAACACAATAATTAATTTTTTGGAAATTAATCTTAACCCATGCCATCTTATAATTAAATATGTACATATAACGTTGAATAAATGATCATCTGTTATTACTCACAATCAAAGGAATAAAGGGTAGCCAAAAGTGCGAGTACAACCCTGTGTATAAAATCATAAAGAATAAGTTATTATTGGATTTAATTTCTTGATTATATTATATATTTGATGAAAAATATATGTACAATATATATATGTGAATCTGTGTGTATCGATTGACTCACCGTTGGTGTTAGTGAGGAGAAGTAGAACACAACACAACCATATTACAGGGCTGCAGAGAGATTAATTATAATTAATCAGTTTAATTAATTGGTAATTGTTGCAATAAGAAATAATTTGATTAATTGATTAATTAAGAAGATGAGATTGAATGTAACCTTATTTCTACAATGACTTTGAAATCGTCTTCAAGTGCTCTGTTTATATACTTCTGGAAATCGAAGGATGATTGGCTTTGAGGCGTTAAATGTTCCTGAAAATTCAAACAATTCAAAGTTTATGATTAACTTTTCAAAAATTAGATAACATTTTCATGTGAAAATTAATACTCTCTCCTGTTCAAAAATAAGATATTTTGGCTTTTTGCACGTTTATTAATTATAAGAAAAAATTATACCAAAATTATCCTTATTTAATGATAATTTATTTTTAATGACATGCCCTTAATTATTGGAAAGTTTACCACGAAAACTTGGAAGACTCTTTTAAAAAGAGTAATAAATAAGATTAATGTAAGGAAATAAAAGCCAAAACATAATATAATAGATAAATAATTAAAAAGTCAAAACATCTTATGTTTTGAGCATGAGGGAGTTTATTGGTATATGTGCAACGACTTACCGTTATAAATCCATGCCTAAGTGTTAAATAATCCACTTTCGCAATTGACACCAGGAATTGCCTGAAGAAACAAACCTAAGTGGACAAAACAAAGAGAATTTAATAATGAAAAAATTAATCTAGTACAAAATTTTGAATTAAGTTATTAATACTGACAAACTTTTTTAAACTTACTAAAAGATACAAAATGATTGCATGTTATTTTGTATTTATTAATAAAGTTTAAAAAAACTATACTTATTAGTAACTTGTATCTCTGAAATGTACACTTATTAATAAGTCTCCATTTAATAATAACAAGCGATATGTTAAAATTAAAATATAAATAAATAATAATAAAAGAAATAAAAGTCTTACTGTCCATAGAAGAATTGGCGATTTGCTCCAAAAATTCAAATGTCTACGTCCAAATGAAGTGTCCCTAGCAAACCTGAATCTCTGGGGGTCTGAAACATATAAATTGTCAAAATTAGAATAGTCTAATAATATATATATATATATATATATATATATATATATGTCACTATTTGTATATTTTGATTATTTTCTCATATGCAAATTCATGTTGATGTCAGTAACATACAACTAATTTAAGTAAAATAGCATCAAATAATTTGGCCCATGATGTTACGTGGTCTAATTTTTGGCCTTTTGATAAAGAAGACAACAAATAATATCAAATCTCACAGATGCGTCTCCAAGATTGTTGGTGAGTCATAAATTGGAATAATGAACTCAACAGATATATAATTATAAATTTGAATATCTAATTATTACGAAATCAAAAGAATGAAAATATATATCGTTGAAATCGTTATTAATTTGTTGATCTTTGAACTGACCATTGTAGTACTGGTACTGAATTGTCTTTGTTTCATCCTCCCATGATCTCCATTTCCTCATCTACATCAATATTCAATATATACCATTAATTAATCATCTAATTTGACACTCTTTTTTGTTCATATGAATTAGTTCAAATTCTTTTTTGCCCTACCCTTAAAAAAAAATATTTTTTTTTGCCCTTTTATGACATTTTTACACTTGTTAAAAAGAATCACACATAGGGATCGCGCGTATAGATAGAGCATAAGTCAAGCGATCTAGTAGGATGAATAAAAAGATTAAAAATGTCATAATTTTTTTTTATCAAGAGTAGAGAAAAAAAAAGTTTTAATTATTAAAAAGGGTATTTTTACATATTTTTTATTTAATTAATTACCTTCAATTTTCCCAAAGCATAAGTGATGACACAATAGAGCACATGAGTAACTGCCAACACAAAAATGAAGACATGGAGCTGGTGTATCCCATAAGCTGAAACAAGTTGTATTTTTCCCTGAAATTTAAGAAATAATTAATTAGATATGATTTGTAAGTAATTAATTAAAGAAATAAGTAAATAGTTAGTTACCTTTTTTTTACATGGATCATCATATTCAGCATCGTCGTAATTTCTACAAGGATGCCAAGAATGCCCCACCGTTGTTGGTACGCAAATTTCAGAAAGCATGTTTTTCGTTACTGTCAGGAGTAGTGATATGAACCCTACCAACATAAGCTCTATTTTCCACCACACAAACAAAAACAAAAACAAAAATTAATTAATTACAAATATATATATATATATATATGTATTTTCCAATTATATATATACAATAGTAAATATTTACCTGCTTTGATCTTCTCCAAAGCTTCAACCAGGGCTACCTTCTTCTTTTTCTTTAACCACTGCAATTAATTATAAAAGACCACATTTAATATATAGGGAAATTAATTGGACATGAACATATTGCATAGTAAAAAAGAATGATAATAAAAGAATCAATTATTCTAGGTACCGATCCAGCATGATGAATGATTTGTTCGATGAGAATGGATATAGCAACCAAGACGAAGCAAACCACCGCCACCGCCCACGTGGACGTCGATTCCAGCGTCCGTTCTTTGCCCGCCATTTTTTCCGATGATCGAATTTAAATATATATATGCTCAATTAATAAAAAAGAAGAAGAAGAAGAAATACTAATACTATTACATAATTGCAACTTTTTTGAAGTATTGTTTAGACTTTGTGAATTGTGAGGTATGTAGTATTTATAAGCTATGAAATGTTTATATATTTTGCCCTTTATATGTGTGTATATATATAGATGGAGAGGGGGATGTGAAGGTAGCAAAAGTATCAACAAGTTTGACTTTTCCATTCATGATGATTAAGAAATGATACATAGACTTTTCCATAGATGCAAGTAATCGGATTTGACTAGTCTTTATTTTTTGATAGGTCAACAGTTCATAAAGTGTTATGGATTAGGGATAATTAATGACCTCAATTATTAGGATAACGTGATACATACCTTAATTTGTACTACTATTTAATTAGAATTATTTTTTTTGAGCGAATTTAATTAGAAGTTATATACTGAACTAGTTTAGTTTTTTTTTTACTATTTATAGTAACATGTTAGTAAGATAAAATACAGATATTTGTTTAGTTAGAAGGAATTTTGACTGAAGACATATTTATACATGAGAAGAAACTTCATTTTAATATTTAAGTTTGACAAAAACTCATATGAGACGGTCTCATGCATGAGATGGAATATAATTTAGCACAAATTACACTCACCTCTCCAACGTGTTAAAACGTCAATGCTCAACTTATACCTCATCTCACAGTGAGACGGTCACATGCAAGTGTATCTCTTTAAGTTATGCTTTGTTTTAAAATATGATTAATTTGAGAGACTATATGGCCCTATGAGCAAAATAACATAATAAAAAATAGAGGTCATCACTCTAAGGTATAATTGTACAAAATTGAGAGACTCATTATTTTAAGGTACGAATTTTTGGGGGGCTCACTATAATGTGCAAAATGTGTGTAGTAATTACTATGAGGTGCAATCTAAAATCCTTCTTACTCTTAGGTACAAAATAGGGTGTAAAATACCTACATTACCCTTATTTATTCTTCCATCTCAACAACCCACAAGATGAATGTACTATTCATGATGGGACTTATTTATTTTATCAAACCAAGTTTTTTCAGATACTATTCATCTTCCATCAATATTTTAATACCTTTTTTTTATGAAATTTTTTTTAATTTAAAACTTTGTTCATATTTTTTTCATTTCGTGGCTACTGTTCAAAGTTTTATTATATTATAAAATTCAAATTTTATTCTGAAAATTAGCAAATTTTTATCTTTATAATTAATATATTTTTACTTGTACATCTTTATCAAGTAAAAAAATTAGCACGGGTAAAAAATATTTGCACAAAAAATGCAGAAATATTTGCCTGGGTGCAAAAAATATTTGCACAAAACGCAAAGTAATTATTATTCATAAAGAAAACACCGAAATCTACTTAATGCCACAAACAATTTCTACAGCCTCGAGCATTACATGCACAAAAATGATGAACTGAATTTCAAATCTGAAAAAGAGAAACTTATTTGCACAAAAAATGTAGAAAAAAAATTGCCTCTATGCAAAATTATTTGCACAAAAATACGAAAAATCTGCGCAGGGTGCAAAATCAATCCAGCACGACTTCACCTTCTCGCAGTAGCAAGAACCATGAGAAAAATGGCTTCTTCTCTAATGGCTACCTTCAGCGCTCCCACCACCACCCATCCACACCAACCACCCTTGCCACCACGCCGCTTCTCACTCCCCTCCACTCCCACTCATCGCCACCTACTCCTCCGCCTAACAGATTAGACGACCGCCCATCGACGCATTTGGACCATTCAACGCGCATATCTCCATTAAAAATGAAAAAAAAAATTAAAACTCAATAAAAAACACTCTTAATTTGGACCCTTCTATACCAAATCCGTCGCCGCTTCATTCCAGATCCGTCGCCGTTTCATTCCAGATCCGTCGTCGCCTCATTCCAGATCCGTCGTCGCCTCATTCCAGATCCATCGCTGAAAAATCAAATCCTGGCACAGATCCGCCGCCACAAATCCAATCCCCCACCACACACCACCGAAACAACGAGTGGGCAGTCAAAACCCAAACCCCCCACCACCGAAACACCGCGACGATGGAGTACCGCATCTTCTGCCCCGCCACCGCCTCCGCCTCCGCAACGCCGTAATCTGCCTCCCATTAAACATATCGTTTTTGCAGAAGGCTAGTGTAGAGATGCTAATTTGTTTCAAGTTGAATTTTAGAGAGATCGTTTTTTATTTTCTGTAGAGAGAGAGGGAGGGTGGGTGGGAGAGTGAATTTAGGTATTATTTATTTTAATAAGTAATAAGGGTATTTTGGGTTTTTAGGGTGTCATTTGGTACCTTAGAGTAATATAGGGTTTTGATTGAACCTTTGAGTAATTAATTGAAGAATCTTGAACCTAAGAGTAATTTTTCCCAATTTTTTTTGTACTTATACATACTAGTTGAATTTGCACATTATATAGTTGAATATATAAATTCGACTATGTATGTAAAGGTGCAATTGTACTTTAAAATAATAGTAAAATAAAAAATATATGTTCAACTAATAATTTTAAAAAATTAATATCTTACAGTAATTTTTTTTTTTTTAAAGTAATACTCGTTTAATATGAGATTGTCCCACGTAAATTTTGTTGTATAGTCAATGTATGGAAGTATGGTGACGATTGATCACTATGAGGATCGATGTTTAATATCCCATATAAAAAGTTACCCAACGAGAAGCATATATTGATGTTAGAGTACTACGCAAGAATAACATAAATAACACTAAAACTGATTGGAACATGTAATTTTACATTATTAACTACATTTCTATCAAATATTAATGCACACAGAGTCACCCTCACTCTTGCCTCATGCACCAATTTAAATTTGTGCAATTGAATTCAATTTTATTTTGGATGAACTATGCACTCTAAACCCTAACCCCTAAACAATGAACTCCAAATCATACACTACAAAAAATGCGCGTTTTACCGATGGAATTTAGCGACGGTTACAAGAACCGTCGCAAATAGCGACGGTTTTTACGATGGTTACGATCAAATGGTCAAAGTCAACAGTTTTAGCGACGGTCAAGAGCACCATCGCAAATAGCGATGATTTTAGCTACGGTTTTAGCAATGTTTTGGACTAACCTCTTTAGTGATTTAGCGACAATTTTTTTAGCGACGAATTAGCGATGATTTTTTTTTAAATATTTAATAATAATTATGTTTTTTTTAATGTTTCAGGATTATACTAGGTTTTTTAATTGTTGTTAATGCATCTTACCGTATATTTAATTTATAGTCACTTGGAGAAGAGTTCCACCTGACCATAGTCAGATCTATTTCGAGTAATTTATGTTATAAAATTTCATTTATAGTATATTTAAATATATATATTGACTAAAATTAGTAATTATTTAAATAGAAAAGTAATACTTGTTTAAATGACAAGTATTACTTGTTAAATGAAAAGTATTACTTGTTTAAATTGAAAAGTATTACTTGTTTAAATATATAGAAAAGTACTACTTGTTTAAATAGAAAAGTAGTACTTGGTTAAATGAAAAGTATTACTTGTTTAAATTAAAAGTATTATTTAAATAATAGAAAGTATTACTTTTTTAAATGAAATTATTACTTGTTTAAATGAAAATTATTACTTGTTAAATGAAAAGTATTACTTGTTTAAATAGAAAAGTTGTAGTTGTTTAAATAGAAAGTAGTACTTGTTTAAATGAAAAGTAGTACTTGTTTAAATGAAAAGTATTACTTGTTTAAATAGAAAAGTATTACTTGTTTAAATAGAAAAGTAGTATTTGTTTAAATATAAAGTAGTACTTGGTTAAATAAAAAGTATTACTTGTTTAAATTAAAAGTATTACTTGTTTAAATAATAGAAAGTATTACTTCTTTAAATGAAAGGTATTACTTATTTAAATGAAAAGTATTACTTGTTTAAATAGAAAAGTTGTAGTTGTTTAAATAGAAAAGTAGTACTTGTTTATATGAAAAGTAGTACTTGTTTAAATAGAAAAGTAGTACTTGTTTAAATGAAAAGTATTACTTGTTAAATGAAAAGTATTACTTGTTTAAATAGAAAAATAGTACTTGTTTAAATAGAAAAGTAGTACCTGTTTAAATGAAAGATATTATTTATTTGAATGAAACATATTACTTGTTTAAATGAGAAGTAATACTTGTTAAAATGAAAAGTAATACTTGTTTAAATGAAAAGTAGTACTTGTTTAAATAGAAAGTATCACTTGCTTAAATGAAAAGTAGTACTTGTTTAAATAGAAAAGTCATTCTTGTTTAAATGAAAGGTATTATTTATTTAAATGAAAGGTATTACTTGTTAAATGTAAAATATTACTTGTTTAAATAGAAAAGTTATAGTTGTTTAAATAGAAAAGTAGTACTTGTTTAAATGAAAAGTAGTACTTGTTTAAATAGAAAAGTATTACTTGTTTAAATAGAAAAGTATTACTTGTTTAAATAGAAAAGTAGTACTTGTTTAAATAGAAAATTAGTACTTGGTTAAATGAAAAGTATTACTTGTTTAAATAGAAAAGTATTACTTGTTTAAATAGAAAAGTAGTAAATAGAAAAGTAGTATTTGTTTAAATAGAAAAGTAGTACTTGTTTAAATGAAAAGTAGTACTTGTTTAAATGAAAAATATTATTTGTTTAAATGAAAGGTATTACTTGTTTAAATGAAAAGTATTACTTGTTAAAATGAAAAGTAGTACTTGTTTAAATGAAAAGTAGCACTTGTTTAAATGAAAAGTATTATTTGTTTAAATAGAAAGTATTATTTGTTTAAATGAAAAGTAGTACTTGTTTAAATAGAAAGTATTACTTGTTTAAATAGAAAGTAGTACTTGTTTAAATAGAAAGTAGTACTTGTTTAAATAGAAAAGTAGTACTTGTTTAAATGAAAAGTATTACTTGTTAAATGAAAAGTATTACTTGTTTAAATAGAAAAATAGTACTTGTTTAAATAGAAAAGTAGTACTTGTTTAAATGAAAAGTAGTACTTGTTTAAATGAAAGGTATTATTTATTTAGATGAAACATATTACTTGTTTAAATGAGTAGTACTTGTTAAATTAAAAGTAATACTTGTTTAAATAAAAAGTAGTACTTGTTTAAATAGAAAGTATCACTTGCTTAAATGAAAAGTAGTACTTGTTTAAATAGAAAAGTCGTACTTGTTTAAATGAAAGGTATTATTTATCTAAATGAAAGGTATTACTTGTTAAATGAAAAGTATTACTTGTTTAAATAGAAAAAGTAGTTGTTTAAATAGAAAAGTAGTACTTGTTTAAATGAAAAGTAGTACTTGTTTAAATAGAAAAATATTACTTGTTTAAATAGAAAAGTAGTACTTGTTTAAATAGAAAAATAGTACTTGTTTAAATAGAAAAGTAGTACTTGGTTAAATTAAAAGTATTATTTGTTTAAATTAAAAGTATTACTTATTTAAATAGAAAGTATTGCTTGTTTAAATGAAAAGTAGTACTTGTTTAAATAGAAAGTATTACTTGTTTAAATAGAAAGTAGTACTCTTTTTAAATAGAAAGTAGTATTTATTTAAAAAAAATGAATTTTTAGGACATATACAATTTTAAAAGAATATAATCATTTGTTTATAATTTATAAAGTAAAAAATATATATAATTAGTATTTTAAAAATTATTAGATAGTTAAATTAAACAAATGAAATAAAAAAATTTAAAAACAGTGTAAAAAAACGAATTAAAAATAAATAAATAAATATAATTTTAATATAATATAATATAATTTAAAGTTATAAATAAATAAAAATTATAATTATTATATTAAAATGTGGTTAAATCATTAAATTAGATAATTGAAATAAAGAATTTTTAAAAAAATTGTGGAAAAAAATGATTTTTGAGACATATAAAATTAATTTCATTAAGTAAATGTGGTTATATTAGGTCCCGTGTTCGGTCCCCCTTGGAAGCGAAAATTTGCCTCATTTAATTAGGAGGCTTGGTGGCTTATATATGAGATGCTTGGTGGTTGAGTTCGAGGTGGTCCGTGGTTCGGGTGGTTCGGTGCCCACCCGGGCGCCCCCTGGGCTCAGATTCGAACCACCGTGAGCCATTTTTTTCGTAAACTCACGCTTTAACGATAGATATAATAAAAATAATTAAATTTAAAAAAAAACCATCGCTAATCAGCGACGGTCACAAAAAAACCGTCGCTACGATTAGCGACCCTCGATTCAACGACGGATTTTTTCCGTCGCTAATGTAGTTAGCAACGATTTTTTTTGTCGCTAAAACCGTCGTTAAACCCCGTCTTTTTTGTAGTGATATATGAACCATTCGGGCATGGTGAACCATGAACCACTTGGGCCGAGTGAACCATGAACCACTCGGGCGGGTTTGGGTCCAGTTCACAAAAAAAAAAAAAACTAAAATTGAAATTAAAGTTAAAAGAAAACTGAAATTGAAAAAAACTAAAAAAACTAAAACTGAAAAAAATAAGAAAAAAAACTTTTAAAATTAAATTGCACCAAATTGATTTGGTGCAAATGGTGCACAAGAAAATTTGTCATGCACACAAGATTTTACTATATACATAAGAGAAAACTACTAAAAATGTCCAATCCTTATAAGAATTCAGAATTCAGGTTCAACTAAACGCTCTTCTTTAAAATATACTCCCTCATTTTTTATTTACATGTCGTTTTAACCTTTTGAATTATTTGTGAAATAGATGTCATTTTAGTATTTTATCCCCATATGCATTTATCTCATATTTACCCTTAATATTGTAATTTTAAATTTCAAATTTCCTACAAATGTGTTATGTCTTTAATTTTTCAACCAATAGTATTTATTGTTAAGAATATTTAAATAATATTAATTAAGGTTAATTTTGAAAAACAAAACATGTCCTTAATTTATCTTAAAAATCCTAGAATGACATCTATTTAAAAAATGTGGGAGTATATTATTGTATAGCATATGTATGATTATTTAAAAATTTTAAGAAGAATAACACATAAAATTAAGCTTTTAATTTTCAAATCAATGATATTTTTTATGTTAAACAGTGACATTTTATATACTAGACAATGATACTTGAAAAATAGAATTCGCGTGAACCTGAATTCATATATAGTGGTGTTTGAATTTTGAATGTAAATGTAACTTAATAAAATCAAGTTAAGTTATTCGATATTCAATTAGAAATTATTTGATAAAAGCTTATATAAACTCGACGGGCACAATATGCTTTAATTTGGTAAAGTCTAAAAATTTGCTTTGAGCTAGCATGTATAAAAAAATACTCTCTTCGTCTCGCAATTACTTGAACACTTGTCTTATTTGAACGTCCCAACATTACTTGAACATTCAAAAAATAAAAATAAACATAATATTAATATACTCACAACACCCTTATTTTATTCCACTCAAACTCTCACTAAAATTCATTTTACTGGTTTGTGTTCTATTTTCAATGTTCAAGTCCTCATGGAACGAAGAGAGTATCAGATTACAACTCTCAATCAAATTATGGCTGTTTTATAAATCATCAATCAATCTAAAAAATCAAATAAGTCTAGGGAATTGAAAGGGCATCGAACTAATCAACGTGCGATGCGATTTGTTTTAGATGTATGTAGTCACTTAGTTATGTTGCATTAATTGACCGTTTGTACCATTCGCTTTATAAATGGTCCCCTTCGCCTAATTTTATAAATGGTCCCCTTAGCCTAATTTTATAAATGGTCGTCAGCCTCTAGCTGGTTCACAAAAGCGCAAAGCGCCTACGTATTTTGAAAATTTAGAAAAGAATGTGTCAAATTATATTTTTTTAAAATAAAAACATATTATTATCATGAAACTAAGCCTTAATATTACACAAATATATGTATTTTTTTTATAGATACATAACAATATTAAAATTATAAACCTTATACAAAAAACTATAAAGTCATAAATTTAAATTCTTCAATGTAAATGATTTTCTTTTAACAAATCAATTTTGTTATGAACAAAATTAAATGTTATTTAAAATATAACATTATTTTGGTTTAAAATTTATATTATTATAAACATAAAATAAAATAAAATAAAAATTATCAATAATTAATTAATATTTTATATTAATTTAAAAAATATTTTAATATTTAAAATATTAGATGATAATAATGATCGTGCACTAGCATGAATGCAATACTAGTATAAATAGTACTTCTACATATTTTAAAAACTTATTATATTATGCTAGTGAAAGTTGCAAACGGTTACTAAATTTTTAACGCACTTTGGTGTTCTAAAATCTTAAAATTTAAGTTTATAACTAGATTTGTTTGATTCGAATTTCAATAGTAGTGTGACGACCAATTCTTTTAGTAGTCTATAATTGCGGCTGCATATTCCGATTAATATGGAAGTCGTGTATAAATGAAACCAAATCTATCTGTATTACTTTTTTATGACACCGAGTCTTGTATATATTAATGTGCAATATTTATAATATATTTTAGAATTATATAATTTATTATATTAAAAAATATAAATTATTTATATATATTTTAGAATTATATAATTTATTATATTAAAATATATAAATTATTTATATTAAACTGTGTAATTATTAGTATAAAAAAATAATTGCACGATTAAATATAAATAAAATTACATCTTTAAATATAATAAGTTGCATGGTTCTAAAATGCACTATGAGTGCACGATGTACCTGAATGCACATGAGACTCACTCTTTTTTTAAATATGATGATTCGTTGATTCTTTTGAAAAACATTTCATTTGTTATTTATCTATATCACTGAACATATAAAGTGGTACATTAAATATGAAACCCATGATATCATGCCTAATGAAACAGGCCATGAAGTAATTCATAGTATTTCTCGCGATCGAGATATATAATAATTCTAACTTAACGATTTTGGAAAGAGACTCTTGTGTGAAACTGTCTCACGATGAGATGAAATATAATTTGAGTATTGACGCTTTAATATTTTAATAAAAATGAATGTTTATTGTACCCCGTCTTATAAATGAGACCGTCTCATACGAGTTTTTGTCTTTTTTAAAATTATTAGTTGTCGATCATTCTAATCCTTTGTAATAGAGTCCAAGTCAAGTCAAGAAAATTTGTTATTTTATTGTCAAACTATTCTTTTTCGTTTCAAGAAAAAGAGGGTTTGTCCATATTATTGGACAAGAAAAAGTCAAGTACATATATGGAGTTTGAAAAAAAATGTCAACAATGAATTAATACTCCATTGGTATTTGAATTTGTGTCCTATATGTTGCAAGGAGGTCCAAATTTACGATCGTCTAAAATTTCATTCTCAACACATGCATTTAGTTTATTCGGTCAAATCTTCTATAAATAATTAATCTCGTGCGATTTATTTTTCATGTGTATTTATTGTATGACTTCATTACATGCAGAAGTTTATCTAAGATCACATGATAATCACATGCATCCTCTTAATCTCTTTTTAAAAGTCAAACATGAGAGCAATGTTATCAAGGAGGGCGGACAATTTTCTGATTTTATATGATTGGAGACTTTAAAGTTGAAAAATCAAATTGATCAAGTGGTACAAAACTCTTGGATTTTTAGGACATAATTAGAAAAAAAAAATACAAAAAATCATATTGGTCTTGAAGATGTTTGAAAAAGATCACGATATCCTTGATTGTGATAGAAACATGGTTGAGAACATTTTTGCCATATTTTCTCTTTCGGGTTAAACTGTTTTTTTTCCCTTTTATTAAATAAATATCTAGTATGCTATTTTATGTCATTTTTACTTTGAATAGAGTGGTCGTGCATGGATCATGCGATTGTGCTACCCATGCGTGATCATTCTTTCAAGAGTAAAAATATAATAAAAAGATACAATAGATATTCATTTAGTCAAACGGGTAAAAAAGAGTTTGCTAAGGAAAAAAGAGCATTTTTCATATTATTTTTTTTTCTTTTTAAAAAACGGAATCGTTGCGTCAAGCATATTAACCCAGAAATATAATATTTTATATTGTTGGGAAAATAGGTATCAAAATATCTAATAAAATGGTGATTTAGAAACAGAGGGTTAAAACAAAAGATTAAGAAAAGATATCACCGGGTTCAGATTGGCCTTTTCGATTCTAGTGGAATTCACACGGTGTATGGGAACGACCTCCAAGGCTTCCCTCTCACAGACCTACCTCGGTAACTTTTTCCCTTTTACTCTCAAGCATACAACAGCAAAAGCTGTAAATTAGACCATGTTGAAATATATTTTGTGTACACTGCAATGAAATTGAAATCAATAAAAACAACCAGAATCCGAGTCAAGGAAAACCTTTTTCCCCGCAAGAAAAATTACTCCCTGAATAGTGCTCACAGGATCGTGCGTAAATGCCCCAAAAGGTAAAACGGTTTCACACTTTAATTTCAGTAGCACCACTGAAAAGAAAGTTTCAGCAAACTCAACCGGAGTACGAGTAGAACGAAATCCTTAAAAAATATGCAGAAGTTTTCTCAAAACTCTATGCAAAAAGTTTACGCGCGTTTTCTAAAATTTTTATCTATAAAAGATAATGAAAAACCAACCTATATATAAGAATTCTCACTCAGAAGACGTGGAGAAATAAGTTGAGGCCCACTAAGATCGTGGGCAGTTATTGACCGGGTGATCTCAGGAAATTCCCTGGGGATTACAAAACGTCCAGATTCAATGAACCAAGCAGATAAGTTCAAATTCAAATCTGGATGACCATTGATCGGGTCTCATCATTAATTTCTCCAACAATCCCCCACATGAGTGAAAATTAAATATTTAGTGATGCAAACACATCGTTCATCTCATTTGAGACTTTGTTGCTTCCGGAGAAGTAGTTTGTGACTTTGAACTTTCCGTAGCCCACACTGTTGGGTACACCGGCGGCTTAGTGGACACGATGCCTTGAACTAATCCACCTTCGTGTATACCTTACATGCAGTGCAGACACAAGTCTGTCTCGACTCCGATTCGTTCTCATGTTTTTGTCCGTTTTGGCCATGAACGCCTTTTTGTGTTTTATAAATGTTTGGTCGAAGCGGCCCTCACTTCTCATTTACATAGGTGATCTCCGTTAAAGTATCCTGTCATACTCAGTCCCTTCTGGACCTTTAGGAATCATTAAAAGTCAAAGACTTAACCTTTACCACATCTTACGGGTTCTCCACTTGACTCAGTGCTGTTAGGAATGGTCATGATTTTCAAGTGTTGTAGAACTAACATTCACAGTTTAGTTTTCCCTTTTGAACCAAGTTCTTGGGATCTCTAGTGATCATGGTTGGGTTTCCACTGTTTCAGTTTTCTTTGTGGATTTCAGACCCATTCCCTTATCAGTTTTCATTTGATCTCGGCATATGCTCTTCGTGAGCGGATCCACTATGTTATCTTTTGACATTACAAAGTCAATAGTTATAACTCCTGTTGAGATCAAATGTCTAACGGAGTTAATATCGACGATGAATATGTCTCGACTTTTCGTTATACATACTGCTCGAAGCTCTACCTATAGCAGCTTGACAGTCACAATGTACCATTACCGATGGTACTGGTTTGTTCCAACAAGGAATGTATTCCAGAAAATTATGAAGCCATTCTGCTTCTTCACCAGCTTGATTTAAAGCGATGAATTCTGATTCCATTGTGGAACGGACAATACACGTGTGGATTTCCACGATACAACTGCTCCTCCAATAATGAAGACATATCCGCTAGTGGAAAACGAACCTTTTGTATCAGATATCCAATTAGCATTACTGTACCCTTCAAGTACAGTTGGATGTCTCGTATAATGTAGCTTAAGGTCAAGGGTATACTTTAAGTATCTCAAGACCCTTTTTAAGAGCTTTCCAATGTTTGTAACTTGGATTGCTCGTGTACCTACTCAGTTTGTTTACTGAGCATGCAAGATCATGACATGTGCAATTCGTAATGTACATCACGCTTCCAATGATCTTTGCATATTCCATCTGAGCCACTGGTTCTCCTCTGTTCTTCTTCATATGAACATTGAGTTTCAGGGGTGTTTTAGCAGGTGGATCATCAAATGCATTGAATTTCTTCAATACTTTCTCAACGTAATGAGATTGTGTCAAAGAAATTCCATTTGATGTTCTCTCAATTTTGATTCCTAGAATCACATCTGCTAATCTCATGTCTTTCATTTCAAAATTTTGATTTAACATGTTTTTTGTATTAACGATGACGTTATGTGTTACCCATGATTAACATGTCATCGACATATAAGCATACGATAACAGACTCATTTGGTGTTTTCTTCACATAAACACACTTGTCACATTCGTTAATTCGAAACCCATTTGACAACATAATGTTGTCAAACTTCAAGTGCCACTGCTTCGGAGCTTTGTTTAAGTCCATACAGCGATCGAACGAGTTTACACACCTTTTTTCTCGTTTTCAAGTGTGATGTAACCCTCAGGTTGATCCATGTAGATTTCAGCATCTATCTCACCATTAAGAAACGCAGGATTTACATCCATCTGGTGTATTTTGAGATTATGCAAAGCAACAATCACGATAAGTACACTAATGGAGATAATCCTCATTACAGGTGAATAGGTGTCAAAGAAATCATACCCTTCAAACCCTTTGCAACCAAACGAGCCTTATACTTTTCAACTGATCCATCTGCTTTATAGTTTCTTTTAAGGATCCACAACATCCTAAGGTCTTGCAACCTTTGGGGAGGTCAACCAACTCCCACGTGTTATTTTGCAGAATTGAATCATACTCGCTATTAATAGCTTCCTTCCAGAGCGGTGCATCCAGTTTGGACATAGCCTCTTTGATAGACTTAGGTTCGTCCTCCAACACATAAGTGATTAAGTTTGTACCATATGTCTTATCAGCTCCATCTCATTTACTGCGTCTTGGTTCTTCACTCTCCTGAGTAGAAGGACCTGCAATATCATTTGTTGCTTCGTGTATTCTCTGTTTGAACTCACATCCACCTTATCCCTACATGGGAAGGTATTTTCAAATAATACAACATTCCTTGATTCAATTGTAGTACCTTCTGTCATATTGGATATTTCTGATTTGTGAATCAAAAATCGATAAGTACTATTGTTGAAGGCGTATCCTTTAAAGATGCAATCGAATGTTTTAGGTTCGATTCTCACTTGTTTAGGAGCTGGCACTTCAACCTTAGTCAAACACCCCCACACTTTGAGGTATTTGTACGATGGTTTGCGCTTTTTTCACATTTAACATGTGGCTAGCCGACAAAATGGCTTTCCCCCACATGTTCAGGCAAACCCGAGCTGATCAACATTGCGTTAATCATCTCTTTTAATGTTCAGTTTTATCTCACCGCAACACCATTCGACTGAGGTGAGTAAGGGTTGTCGTTTAATGTATGATGCCAGACTGAGCACATAACTATTCAAACGAAGCCACATACTCTCCACATCTATCACTACGAATTGCTTTAATTCGAGTATTTACTTTGATTCTCTACTTCATTCTTGCAAAGCTTAAAAACTTCTAAAGCACCATCGTTGCTTCACAGAAGATAAACGTGACAGAATCTAGTACAATCATGAATAAAAGTAATAAAATACTTTTTTCAACCTCTAGCTTGTACAAAATTTAAGTCACATACTCCCGTGTGAATTAAATTTAGAGGAGTCGTGTTCGTTTCATTAATATTCTCAAATATTAATTTTGACACAACCTTGAAACGAATTGGAAAACCAAACGTTTTGAATTCATATTCAAATTCTTTGTTGCACCTTAAAATCTGTAATTTTCTTAGTCCCAACAAATCTGAGTTTGAAACTTTGATTTAATAGTGGCCAAAATACCAAATTAAATTCAATTTCAAGTGGGCCCGCAATTGTCACCATTGACTTTCAAATAATTCTTCACTGAATTATACAAGTCAACAATCATTTTGGATTAAATCTAATCCACAATTTGTGCTCTTACTAAATTATACGAGTCAACAATTCTTTTGGATTAAATATAATCCCCAAATCTCTTTCAAGCGCGATTTCAAATGAGGCCTTAAATGCCACCATTTAATTCATAACAATTCTCAAACAAATTTTAGGATTCAATTGGATTAAATCCAAACACAACTATGCCCTCAAGCATAGACAAAATCAAATTATAATGAATTTGATAATTGCAATCAAGAGATTCTAGGAGCTCACATATTGCAATTAATATGTATAGCTACACCCATAAAATCAATCATGCCCAAATCAAATTAATTTGATTTCTCCCAAGCTGTAATCAATAAAGGCCCAAGCTATTAAATTTTAAATTAACCATCTAAGGCCCAATTTAAATTTTGGTTTTGCTCAACCTATCAATTGACGTTTTCACGTTGCCTTCTCAATTTAAAAAATTAAGGCACAATTGAAGAAAGTTGTTTTGTTCTCTTTCCTTTCTCCCTCAAACTGAACCATCGTGTTCATTCGAGTAGAAGTCAGAGGACATCACCCCACATTTAATTCGGTCCAACTCAATTAATTAACGTGGCCCAAAGCCTATTTGATGTAATAAGGCCCAGTTATTTGACGTAATAATTAACCAGCTAAACAGCCCGGTATCTTTCAACATGGTCCAATTATTTTCTATCAATTGAATCGCCAGTTTCCTGACTTGGAATGACTGGCTTCGATTCAGAGAGTGCCTACTCTCAAGCGTCACGCAGATTCAAGAAAACAAGTGATATATTCCACCGAATCGACGCCCACAATTTCTTCCACAAAGGGAGGCGCGGCCGCTCCGATGAGGCCGCCGGCGTGAGCGCCCTGTTCAGAAATTTCCAGAAATTTCCAATGCCGCGACGGAGGCGCCATCTCTACCTAAGAGATGCAACATCAAAGGGCGTTTCTGATTTAGAAACCCCTGCTTCATTTCATCAATGTAACGATGCGTCTCTACGATAAAATTCAGGGGCTGCGTCGCAAATTTTGTAGCAACCGCAGCGCCGCTTCCACCACCAAAAACCACCCACGGAAAGAGGCGGGGTCGCACCGCCGCCTCCTTCTCCGCTGTTCTCTTGTGGTTTCTCCGGCGAAAGCCTCAATCGTGGCGCAGCCACATCAGAAATTTCTTTTAAAAAATCTGACGCCGTGAACTACAATTCACGAACAGAGGTGCCATCTCTACTCAAGAGATGCAACCATCAAAGGGAGTTTCTAATTCAGAAAACCCAATTTCATTTCAGTGAGGAATATTCAATTTCTCACTCTACACCATTTACACCTTCATTTTTAGAAAATGAATTCTGAATAACAATTGTTTACAATTTCATCTGCAGTGAAGTATATTTAATTTTTCCGTAAAAAAAAAAGTATATTTAATTTGTCTTGCGATTGTTGATATATATTTTGTGTACACTGCAATGAAATTGAAATCAATAAAAACAACCATAAATCGAGTCAATGAAAATCCTTTTCTCCGCAAGACAAATTATGCCCTGGATAGTGCTCACAGGATCGTGCGTAAATGCCCCAAAAGGTAAAACGGTTTCACACTTTAATTTCAGTAGCACCACTGAAAAAAAAGTTTCAGCAAACTCAACCGAAGTACGAGCAGAACGAAATCCTTAAAAAATATGCAGAAATTTTCTCAAAACTCTATGCAAAAAGTTTAATCGTGTTTTCTAAAATTTTTATCTATAAAAAATAATGAAAAACCAACCTATATATAAAAATTCTCACTCAGAAAACGTGGGGAAATAAGTTGAGGCCCACTAAGATCGTGGACAGTTATTGACCGCGTGATCTTAGGAAATTCCCTGGGGATTACAAAACGTCCAGATTCAATGAACCACGCAGATAAGTTCAAATTTAAATCTGGATGACCATTGACCGGGTCTCATCATTAATTTCTCCAACAGATCACACTATGGACGAAAAACCAGCTGCCATTTTATAGTACGAGAAATACATGATTGCCGACTGTGAGGCCATAATTTCCGGTGATGAAAATGGTAAGTGAATCATAGATTGAGGCACAGAGGGAGAGGAAGAAAGTTGCGCAAGACTACGGTTTACAGAGGGAGGAAATGACCGTTTGAATTTAAGGGCCAAAGCTCAAAATGGGCCTGAACAGACTTGGGCAAGGGAGCCAACAAGTGATAGATATTTGGGCTAAGCACAGGCCCAACATATATATTATATGTTACTTCCTCTGTCTCGTTTTAGATTGCTCATTCACTGTTTGACTCGTGTTTTAGCGAGCGAGTTATTTATTAGTATATGAAATGATAAAAGGACTTTTAAGAAAGTGTAGGATAAATTACGGGTAGGACTATCATACTCCACGTTAAAAATTTATTTATCATTTTAAATATTAATAAACAACTCGCTTGTTAAAACACGAGTCAAACAGTGAATGAACAATCTAAAACAGGACGGAGAGAGTATGTAAGAGTGATTAGAATGATCACCGTTGAATTGGTGATTGGGAAATCCACTATAATATATAATTACACGTTACAACAGTATTGACCAAGAAATAAGGAAAGAATAAAAGAATCAAATCTATTCTATATTTACACGGTCAAATACTATCCCTAATACCCCCCCGCAAGCTTTGCGTGGGGTGAAGGCAAACGCGGAGCTTGGACCGAAGAAGCTCAAAGGCGGGACGAGGCAAACTCTTGGTGAAAATGTCTGCAAGCTGTAGATGCGAAGGAACAAAACGTGTAGCAATTTTCTCAGTGGAAACCAATTCTCGAACAAAATGATAGTCAAGATCAATATGCTTAGCTCGTTTGTGAGCAACCGGGTTCTGACTCAGAAATATTGTACTTTTGTTGTCACAAAGGAGCTCCGGACGTGAAGACGGTTTGACCTGGAGCTCGCCAAGCAGGTTGGTGAGCCAGACAACTTCGGCTGCAGCATTAGCCATGGCCCTGTACTCCGACTCACAACTCGAACGGGCGACAGTGGGCTGTTTCTTTACACTCCAAGAAACAAGATTCCCACCAAGAAAAAATGAGTAACCATATGTAGAACGGCGCGTCTCAATGCACCGAGCCCAATCAGCATCCGAATATCCCACAACAGATGACTCAGGACGCCTAGAAAAGGATAAGCCAAAGTGAACTGTACCCTTTACGTATCGCAAAATCCACTTACTAGCATTAAAGTGATCTTCAGTGGGAGAGTGGAGGAACTGACTCACAACATTAACATCATAAGACAGATCAGAACGAGTGATGGTCAAATACTGAAGAGCCCCAACTAACGAACGATACAAAGTAGCATCATGAAATGGAGAACCATCACTGACTATGACCTCCCCAGTGGCCAATGGGGTGGCAATCGGCTTGGAGTCTAATAAATTAGCTCGTTCAAGAATGTCATGGGCATACTTGGCCTGACCCACAAAGAGACCCTCGGGTGTATAAGAGACCTCAAGACCAAGGAAGTAATTCAGACGACCCAGATCCTTAACGGCAAATTCTTCGTGTGTACGGGCAATGAAGTTCTTCAGCAAGACACTATCATTACCTGTGACAATAATATCATCGACATAAAGCAGGAGATAAATGACGGAAGTACCTCTGAGAAGATAAAACAAAGAGGAGTCAGAGCGACTCTGGCGGAATCTGAGGCTAAACAGATAGGTGTTAAAACGCTGAAACCAAGCAAGGGGAGCCTGCTTCAGACCATATAAAGCTTTCTTGAGACGACATACATGATCAGGAAAGCGAGGATCGATGAATCCCGGAGGTTGAGCCATGAAAACTGGTATGTCAAGAACCCCATTAAGGAAGGCATTCTTGACATCAATATGATGCAATGACCACTGAAAACAAACTGCAAGAGCCAGAACAACCCGAACTGTAGACGCCTTAACAACCGGACTAAATGTGTGATGGAAGTCAGCACCCGGGACCTGAGTAAATCCCTGAGCGACAAGTTTATCTTTGTGGCGCTCAATCGAACCATCTGCATGATACTTGGTGCGAAACACCCATTTCGATCCCAAAATGTTAGTGCCTTGAGGACGAGGCACGAGATCCCAAGTTTTATTAAGCCGGAGAGCATCAATTTCTTCTTACATAGCAGAGAGCCATTCTGGAGATTTAGCAGCGGACTTGAAACCTCTAGGCTCGGGATTTGCAACGAGAGCTGAGAGCAAAGCAGTGCAAGATAGATCGACAGGATAACGGGGCTTGAATATACCAGCCCGGGCAAGGGTAACCATGGGATGAACATGTGCCGGGGTTGGAGCCGGCTGGACGACTTCAGGCACGGGGGCAGTGGGCGCCTGAGCGGGCTGAGCAGGGGGCTGGGCAGTGGGATGGGGCGCGGGCTGCGTGGGAGCAGGGTACATGGGCTGCACGGGCAGGTGCAGCTGGTTGGTCTCATCGGGCAGGACTCACGACAAGGGCAAGACTGGAGGGCCGGATGAGGGCAGAGGTGAGCAAGCTGGAGTGGGAACGACTGTGGGTGGTATGACCGTGCCATCCAGAAAGCTCGAGATGTCCAACTCAGAAGAGGACGAAGAGGGCGCTGCACTTGAAAACAGAAAGCTAAGCTCATCGAACTGAGCATGGCGGGTCGTGAATACCCGAGAATAAACGGGATCGAGACAGTGGAACCCTTTGTACATGAAGCTGTACCCAATGAAAATACATGGCCTACTACGGGGTGCTAACTTGTGCTCAGCATAATCATGAAGAAACGGAAAAACACGACAACCAAATGGCTTGAAATTTGCATAATTCAGAACCGAACCAAACAGAAGCTCAAATGGCGACTTGTTCATCAAAAGAAGAGATGGAAGACGATTGATGACATATACTGCTGTAGCAAACGCATCAAATCATAAAGAACCCGGAGCATGGGCATGAAATAACATAGACAGACCTGTCTCAGAGATGTGTCTGTGCTTACGTTCTGCACGTCCATTCTGTTGTGGAGTGTAGGGACATGAAAGACGATGCAGAATACCGTGCAAAGACATAAATTCACGAACTCGAAAGTTAACAAATTCTGTACCCCCATCAATTTGAAACACTTTTATCGATCGAGAGAACTGATTTCACACAGAAGCATGAAATTTCACCAAGACATCAAAGAAATCAGACTTTGCACGGAGAGGATAAATCCAAGAGAAACGAGAATGATCATCAACAAAAGCAACATAATATTTGTAACCACCAGATGTAACCACAAGAGCTGGACCCCATAAATCACAATGTATTAAATCAAGAACTGCATTGTCACGTTTATCATTCAAAGAAAAAGATAATCTCTTACTCTTTGCCAACTGGCAAGAGGAACAAATAGTAGGATTCGACAATAAAGAAGTAACCGAGAGTTGTCCTAACTTTTGCAATAAAGAAATAATAGAAATTGGGACATGCCCCAGGCGTAAGTGCCATAAATCAAAACTGGCCTTCAAATCCTTATTCCGTAAAGCAGAACCCAGCGCTGGAGCACCCCTATCAAGCAAGTAGAGCCCTTTATCACACCTTCGAATTCCCTGAGCCAGAATTGCCTTTGTGACCCGATTCTGAATCGCAAAGAACTTATCAGAGAACACAACATCAACAGGGTAATCTGCAGTTAATTTACTGATGGACAACAAATTTTTTGTGATATGAGGGACAACTAAAACATCCAATAAATTCACATTCCCAGACAATTTAGAGGTGCCAATATGAGAAATACTTAAAGCTGACCCATTACCAACAATGACAGAACCGTTACCAGTATATGGCTCGAAGGAGTCGAGAGCACCAGTTTGATTTGTCATATGTGCCGAAGCCCCTGAATCCAAGTACCAATCTGGAGTCGGGTCGGAGACATTGCAAGCCGAGTTAAAGGTTTGAGCAAGATTAGCAGATGACATAGCAGATTTAGTAGTGAGAAACTGAGGACACTTATCGGCATAGTGTTTCTGGCGACAAATTTGACAGCGAGGAATGTACGTACGACGACCACCACCATTGCCATGCTGTTTATTGGAGGAATTTCCAGACTTTCCTCGGAAGCCAGACTAAGGGTGAGACCCGGATTGCTGGAACGAGCGACTACCCGAGTTCTGACCCTGACCACTGTTGGAAAAACCCGAAGAACCCTTCGTCGAACCACCAGAATTGGAGTTGTGCGGCTTGTCACCACGAGACGCTGTAAACGCTGCCGATGAGGAATAATTACCCTCCATAGCACGCAACATCAACTCAAATTGTCGTGCTTGGTGGAGTAAATTCCAAAAGACAGGAATTGTGGGCAACACCATTCGCGTATCGGCGAAGCTCGCAAATTGGACGCCAAGGCCGCGCAGAAACCAGCGGCTCTTCTCATCTTCATCAATCGGACGGCCGATAGCGGACAATTGATCGCATAAGTTCTTAAACTTATGCCCGTAATACTCGACGGAGAGATCGCCCTTACGGAGAGAAAGAAGCTCTTCGCGCAATTGATGGGTGTGGGAGGCCGATGTGTCAGCGAAGACAGCCGTGAGAACATACCAAGCCTCATAAGAAGTGTTGCAGTCAATTACCTCGGAAGCCGCATCTGCTGTGAGAGAAGTGAACATTACACTAAGCAATTTTCTGTCTTTCATACGCTAGGACAGAAAACCAGGGTTTGGAGAAACAACCCCCGCATCCGAAGTCACGGTGGGAGATGGCGCAACATTAGAGCCATCGAGAAATCCCATCAAATCAAAACATTCGAGCATATAGACAACCTGACGACGCCATGTGATATAGGTTGAGGAATCAAGCTTGATGGGAACCATGTTGAACATGGTGTTGACAGGGAGAGGATTGACGGTAGGGGCAGCCATTTGAGAGAAGAGGTGCGAACGTGAACCGTGGAGAATTAGGGTTGCGACAAAAAAAGAATATTAAGGCTTGTATCCCTAAAATCAGAAAAGTTGCGCAGCGAACGATGCTAAATCGGAGGAGACCAGTCCGAGTAGCAGGCCGGGCGGGCGGAGGGGACTAGTCCGACGACGGTGGAAATTTGGAAGAGAGATAGGGTTTAGGATCGTGTTTGACGTGATACCATGTAAGAGTGATTAGAATGATCACCGTTGAATTGATGATTGAGAAATCCACTATAATATATAATTACACGTTACAACAGTATTGACCAAGAAATAAAGAAAGAATAAAAGAATCAAATCTATTCTATATTTACAAGATCAAATACTATCCCTAATACAGTACTATTTATAAAATTGTACTATATACCCCTATATGATCTGGACAAACATTTTTTGCATTTTGAATTTTTGATGCATACATGTGACTATATACGTGAGTGGTAATTAATAAGTAGGAAACGAGAACGTTTTTGCACAATATAGAGTTTTAAAGCTTGAAAAACAAAATAAAAACCACCCATATTCTTTACGAAAAAAATCTTTTTTGGTCACATAATTAACTTATTTACTGTCAATTTTTCGTACCAAAAAAAATTATTGTCCAATTTTGATAACTAAATCTATTGTCCAATTTTGATCCCATTTTTACCGAAAAATCGTGAACAATACCATTTTGATCACATGTAAGTCACGTGTCATTAAAATTTGGGGGTTTTCTATACCCTCGATGACGTGAATACTGACTATTTTTTTCTTTTTATTTCTTTACTTTTTTTAATCAATTAAACTACACATGTGTAAATAATTCAATAAATATATCAAACATAAAATTTAAAATCTGTAAATGTAAGAACGACTAAATTTTATTGGTACGTGACTTGCACGAGATCGAAAACGACGTTTTTTTTCGATTTTTCAGTGAAAATAGTACTAAAATTGGACAATCCATTTAGTTGTGGGACTAAAATTGGACATTAAATTTATTTTTGGATAAAAAATGGACAGTAAATAAATTATGGGAGCAAAAAATATTTTTTCTCCATTCTTTAGCTAGGTAATAAAGCTGGTGCCTTCTGTCATCCAACCATCTCCACCTATATATAAAAAAAAGGCATGTTTAAATTAACTTTTGCCTTTTTAACATCACAAACCATAAAGAAGATTTCTCTATATATATATACTAGAGCTTAGCCCCGCGAACCTCGCGGGTTGAAAGAAAAAATATATATGTAAAATAAAAAAAAATTGAATACTTTTTATAATTTAATATTTTTTATAGTTAAAATCTTTTATAATTCACAAAATATTAAAAATAAAAATATAATCCAAATATAAATGAATTGAAATTAAGTTTTTTATACTCAATGACTATACAAAAAAGTAAATGCGTGCACAAATATATATTTTTAAAAAAAAGTACTTCAAATTACAAATTTCAAAGGACTTTTTTGTAAACAACATTTGTTGTATACTTGTATGGTCTCTCATCCAAATCGAAACACGTATAATTGTTAGTGTAGGAAAATCGACTTGGGAAGATATAAACCTACATTCGAAAGAGATTGCCTTGACTTTTATTTATTGTCATCGCAACACATAATAGAAATGAAAATTGTCTCCTTTTAAACTTTAAAAACATTGTTTGTTCCGATTTATTCAATGTCATTCTTGTGACGAACACCTTATTCTCAATATTTCTTCATGAAATTATTTCTGCTTTAAGAATATGATTTTCAAGTCTTGCGGCTACCAACATCGTGCTGTTGCAGAAACCTGAACTTTTATCAATATTTTAAAGAAGCATTATTGGCACTCCTTCCTTCAAAATCATATTTTATATATGTAAAATACCAAAAAAAAATGTGTACTATCTAAATTACATTTAAATTAAAAATTAGAAGAATAATAAAATGAAAATATATAATTATTTGACACCAAATAAAAGATTATTAGTAGTAATTAATATTATTATTTTATTTTTTGTAAAAGATACATATTAATTTGTAGACAACATTAGTTTCCATAATTTTCCATTATAATCAAAATAGTGTATTTAATCTTCTTTGCTCTTCACTCTTGAGAAAACACTATGTAGTTGAACGGTGAAAAATATTTTTTAGGTGCATAACTATAGGCGTGGAAATTTAAGGACAATAAGTTTCAGTTTGGAATAAGTAGGTTTGGTAGTTTCAATTTGAAAAAAAGTAGACATATAAGTATTGAGTTTACTCAAATTTAGGTCGGTAAAGTTTGAATTTCCGTAAAAGTAGACCAATAAATTTTAAGTACATGTAGATGTAGGTTTGACAGTTTCAATTTGAAAAAAAAAAAAACATATAAATATTGAGTTTACTCAAATTTAGGTCGGTAAAGTTTGAGTTTCAGTAGAAGTATGCCCATAAGTTTTAAGTATATGATTCTATCTCTCTCTCTATATATATATTTATAATACATCAATTGATTTTTCTATGTTTATATATACAATACATATATGAACGATAAAATAAAAGGTTTGGGATCACGAGTGGCAATCAGAAAATCAATATTAAAAATCTAAATTATGTCATTAGATTTTATTAATTAAATAGATAATAAACACAATACAAGACTATATGCACTATATGCACTAATCAATTCAAGTGTATTTTAAAACACTCAATTTTTTTTAACTAAAACGCCCAACTTGTTTTTACTAAACATTTCAGTATATATAAGTTGAACGTTTCAGTAAAACAAGTTGCATGTTTCAAAACTACACCTGAATTGCATGGTGCACATGAAACCTACCCCAACACAATTAGAGAAAAAATCAAACTGATGTCATCATTTAATTTTGAAAATAAAAACTACAAAAAAAAGGAAATATATAACTCAAAACCAATACTAGTATTTTCTTCCATTTTTTCTTTTTCAACGCCCTTTTCAAGCTGCTCGGATTGTTGGGGAATAGGGATGCTCGGATCTATTCGAGTTGTAACTAAATACATATTTAAATTATTTTAATTATTACTAGCATGAATTAATCCTATATTAATTTAAATAACAATTAAAAGTCAATAACATCATGCGTACAATTAATTTCACATAAATCCTACACATGCGGAATCTAGGAGTTACGCGAAACATACCTCTTGGAGTGACAACCGTTGAGTAGATGGATCAACCCAAACACCCTCTCAAATATGTCCCACGTCCTTGCTCGTAATCCGGTGGAAGGATTCTCACAAACAATTTTAACAAAGGAGAAAATAAAAAATATATTGCACCACCTTTGTGGATTTCTAATTTTTCCAAGACTGGAATTGTGTATTTATAAGAACTAGGGGGGAACGAAATTTTGGGATATTTAGGGCTAATGGGAAATTTTCTTTTATCTTCTCCAAGATATAATTTTGAATATATATCATATATTCTATTATCCATATAAATCACAAAATATCTTTTCCTCTCATATCTTATAAAATTTTCGAAAATAACAAGGAATAAAGAATCAAAATTTGATTTCTTGAATTTATTGGATAATCTTGTATTCAAATAATACTTATCTTTTTTCCATAAAATCTTTTCAAGAAAATTAAGAAAATCTTTCCTCTTTTTTTTTCCCACATATTTCGAAAATAATAGGAAAAAATAGGGCAATAATATTTTCTTCTCATTTTCATTAATTGAACTTATATTGGGATATTTGAGGGGCCTTTAGGAGAATTAAGATTGGACCTCCAATGAGCTCTGAATTTCTTAATATTGAGCCACAATATTATTCAACCCATTAGTATTAATTTATTCCACTATAAAATTAATATTGCACTATCCATCTTAATCCATATTACGATAATATGACTCCCGTTTATTATTTCCCGTGTTTAAGATTATTTAGTTAATTAATTAATTAAGCCACTGAAAAGCTTTATATTAATTAATATATTTTTCCTTGGAGTAAAGACAACTCAACATTATTATCCATACCAGAAACTAATTTCACTTGCAAGATTTGGTATGATAAAACTTCTGAGCCCACCAAGGGGACAAATCATACAAGACTTTCCTTGCACACGTTGCTCTGTATTAAATCTTAGCAATTGCCATGTAATTAATAATCTTTCTCAAAATGCAAAGTATAGAATCACTATCTGACTCTAAACCCAACGCAGATCAAAGCAATAAATATTAATTACACTTAATCCTATTTAAGTGACAGTGGTTAAGAAATCAATAACAACCGAGGTCTAATTCTTCATCCTATAAGTCAGTACGGAAGAATTTATCCTCACTGTAGGTCCTCTTCAGCACACCACTATGTGCTAGTGCAATCTCTCGGTCAAGACAAGCCAATCTGAGCTTTTACACTTCAACCTCTACAAATGGAGTGTTCAGTTTCATCTAGGTTGTGAAGATGTACTTATTTACAAGGGACTTTTAATGTGATCCTCTGTGATCGGGTATCACCACATTAACTACAATATAATGTGTACTAATATTGAACGGTTTGCAGTAAATAATTAACATTCATTCATATTTAAAGCAACAGTGATAAAACAATTTATATTTAGTAAATAAGAATACATTAGTCTATTATTACGTAAAAGCATACTTTCACGTATAACCCCAACAATCTCCCACTTATACTCAAAGTCTGCTTTTAAGCATGGTTGCAGAACTTGGCCTAGGCAGCCCCTAGGGGCTAGACAGCCGTCAACCGCCCCGATTTTGCCAAAATCGGCGATAAAATTTATTTTGGCTGCTAGCCGACGCCTAGGCGGATTTAGGAGGCCGCCTAGGCGGATTAGAAAGATCTAGGCGGATCTAGGCGGCTATCTAGGTGGATTTAGGCGGATTTATGTTAATTTATTTTGCAATTTAAAAAAAAATAAAAAAAATGGGACCGCCTAGGCGGTCTAGGCGCTAGGCGGCCACAATACGTCCGCCTAGCGATTTCTGACTTCTGCACCCTTGCTTTTAAGTATATCTACATCAAGTTTCATGTTCTACGTGACATCTAATGTCACCTACATGAACCTAATAACATTTCTCCCACTTATACTCAAAGCAGATTGTCAACGCACTTGACAACAATTCCGTTCACATGTCTCTCATATGTATTCTGAGAGGTAGACACTTTGTGAATGGATCTGCTAGGTTATCCTCCGATGCGATCTTTGCCACCTCTATATCTCCTCTCTTAATAATTTCTCGTCTAAGATGGTATTTTCTTTTAATGTGTATGTTGGCCTTGTGGGTTCTTGGTTCCCTTTAATTTGCAACCGCCTCCAGCAGATATTGTTGGGAAAATTTGGAACTACATCCAAGTCCACTAAGAAGTTCTTGAGCCAAACCGCTTCTCTCATGGGTTCACAAGCAGCTAATTATTCGGCTTCCATGGTTGAATCAGTGATGTAATCACGCTTCACACTCCTCCATGTTATGACTACACTTCCCAAACTTAACACATTACCCGAGGCAGATCTTCTGAAATCTATATCTGATTGGAAATTTGAGTCCGTTTATCCCATGGGAATGAGACCGTCTGACTGATAAACTAACATTCTATCTTGAGTTCTTTTTAAATACTTCCGAATGTTTTTAACAACAATCCAATGTTCTTTTTCCGGATTACTCTGATATCTTGCTACCATTCCTACGCAAAACAAATATCCGGTCTCATACACAACATTGCATACATGAGGCTTCTAACTGCCGACGCATATGGAACTCCCCTCATGACATCTATCTCGTTTTGTGTCTTAGGACACATTTCTTTTGACAGATGGATTCCATGTCTGAAAGGTAAGAAACCCTTATTGGAATCATGCATGTTGAATTGCTTCAAAACAGTGCTATGTATGAAGCTTGAGATTAGCCAATCATCATTTTCCTGTGATCTCGAGTGATCTTGACCCTGTTGGGGTTATACTGGAAAGTATGTTTTTTACTTTGTATAACCAAACTGAATTTCTTATTTATTTACTGAAAATAAATTATTTATCACAGTTGCATTAAATATGATTGAATGTTATATATATTTACTGCATATCTTTTCAATAAATAGTACGTGTTACATTGTACTACCTCCGTTTACCAATCTTATGCCTGTTTGACTTTTCAACGCATTTTTCCGAGCGAGTTTTGTATTAGCAATTGAAATGATAAAGTGTCTTTTAAGGAGGGGTATGATAGATAAGGTGGACGGAGGGAGTAGTTAATTTGGTGATACCAGATCACAGAAGATCAAATTAACAGTTCCCTGTAACAAAGTACAAATTCACAATCTAGATGGAAATGAACAATCCATCGTGAAAGGTTGAAGTGTGAGGCTCAGATTGACTTGTCTTGACCATGATATTACACTAGTGCATTATGATGCGCTGAATAGGACCTACAAGAGGATAAATTCTTCAGCACTAAATATAGAAGAATTAGACCTCAATGGTTTGTTATTTCTTAATCTCCATTCCTTAAATAGGATCGTGTGAAATTAATAATCATTGCTTTGACTTATGTTAGGTAGAGAATAAATGAGATTCAATACTTTATATCTTGGGCAATATTATTAGTTACATGACGATTGCTAAGAATTAATACGGAGAATCGTGTGCAAGTACGTCTTGCGTGATTTGTCCTCTTGGGAGGCTCAGAAGTTTTATCATACTAAATCTTGCAAGTGAAATTAATTTCCGATATGTATAATAATGTTGAGTCGTTCTTAATCCAAGAAAAAAGATATTAATTAATATGAAGCTTTTCAATGGCTTAAATTAATTAATGAGACTGGATAATCTTAAACAAGGAAAATAATAATCGGGAGTCATAATACAGTAATATGGGTTAAGATGGATAGTGTAATATTAATTATGTAGTGGGATTAATTAATATTTATGGGCTTGAATAATATTGTGGCTCAATATTGATAATTCAAGGTCCATTGGAAGGTCCAATCTTAATTCTCCTAAAGGCCCCTTTATTAGCCCAAAGATAAAATCCAATAACTAAAAAAGGTGGTTAAAATAAAAGAAATATTGTTGCCTAATTATTTCCTATTTTTTCGAAAATAATAAGGAGGAGAGAGAAAATATTTTCTTGATTTTCTTGGAAAGGTTTTATGGAATAAGTATTTTTGGAGTACAAATTTATCCCATAAATTCAAGAAAAGTCAAAGATCTTATTCTTCCATTATTAAGAGAAATTTTCGAAAATAATATAGTATTGGGAAGAAAAGATATTTTGTGAATATAATGGAAATATAATATATTAGATATATTGTTGGGAGATGAATTTAATAAAGAAGTTTTGATTAGATCCCAAAACCCCTGAGTATGACATGTTCAGGATAATCTTGATAGTCAGAGTCAGGTTTCAGTATAGATTGTTCAGGAAGTTATCTGCACCATGTATAGTCAGCAGATATAGATCAGGTTAGATTTCTGAAGATGCTGAAGAAATGAAGACTCAGAAGATACTGAAGAACTGAAGACTCAGTAAGTTACTGAAGACACTGAAGATTCAGTAGTTACTGAAGACTCAGTAAGATACTGAATACTCAGTATAACCTGATTGTTCAGAGACACTAAATAATATCTATCTGAATACTACTGAGAAAAACGCACGTGTTCAGAAAAGTAGATATTGCCCAAAACATTCTAGTGCAGACAAAAAGAACTAAGTCTAAGTGTTGTTTAAGGTTGTCTCATTCAGAGAGATTGACCAAAAAGAGCCGTTTTGTTTGTCTACATTCACTGAAGACAAGAACCAATCAGAGGAAGACAACGTTGTACTTCACTGACACTGAAAGCGACAGGACCCTGAAATTTGTCAGTAGTACTAAGTTCCAGACTGCAAAAATTAATGATTGGCTACATGACTGTATATTTCCAAAAACATGCAAGTGAGTATTCAAACCCTAAAAATAGTCGTTCATCAAACACCAGAAGAGGAAACTCATGAAACTATCTCTTCCAACGAATAGTTTTTCAAAGAGTGACCTTGGTGAAGGTTGCCTAGAAATACCAGTGACCTTCTACATTGAAAGGTTACGGGAAATTTCAAAGCAACTCAAGAGCTCATTCGTATTCTTACAAAATTGAAGCACTCGAAAACCCTAGAATTTCCCAAGTGTTTCACATTGGAGAGAGCTCATTCACTAAGCCTAGATTGATAGAAATATCCAAAGCTTAGTAGAGATATCATAGCCTTTGCATTTTTTCTTATTGTAAAGGATATCCCACCCTAGTTGGAAACTAACCCAAACCCTTTGTTAAGGTAGTTTGTGTGTGTGTTTTGTTGGTGAGTTAGAGTTGTAAAGAGTGAGTAAGCTACAGTGAGTTAGGCAGAAAACTCTAGAGAAGAAGTTAGTAAGCTACTTGTGGTAGTCTGAACACTTGTGTGTGTTTGAGTTAGTAAGCTGCAGTGAGTCAACCAGAAAGCTGAAGGTAGAAAAGTGAGTAAGCTACAATGAGTTAACCTGAAAGCTTTAGGAAGTGGTTAAGGAATTTCTTTGAAGATCAGAGAGGGTGGATGTAGGAGCTTGAGTCTCTGAACCACTATAATTGCTGTGTTGTTTGCTTTCTGTACTGCATAATTATTTGTTGTATGTTTTTCACTTAAAGCTGATTTTACTGATACTCAGTTGGAATCAATCCACTGAACTTGCATCAAATTGATCACAACCTTAATCACTGTTTCAGTAAAAGGAAGAAAGAATTTCAGCAAAGCTAAAACGAGTATAAACTTCGGGCCAACCATTCCGCACACTTGAGTAGCTAGAACAGATAGTTACCAAACTGAACTAACTCTACTGAGTGTTCAGTAAGATAATTATCTGATCCAAGCTCCACAGGATCTCTGATAAAATTCAGGATCAGTTGGACTAATCTGAAGCTTCTGAAAGCAGCTCAGGATCATTGTCTCAGTAGACTTTGACTCAGGGCAATCTGTGCATCTCAGGGCAAAATTATCAGGATAATCTGATCCATCTGACCTCAGTGAAAGAAAAGTTTTAAAAATCACTGAACACGTGTATTCCCCCCCCCCATACACGTGTGAGACTCGTTAGCACCGGGACCAACAAATGGTATCCGAGCGGTGGTTCATTTTGACCACTTGCTTTGGTAGCCATAGTCTATTTGCTGAAAGACTTTGGTGGTCTACTGAATAGATCTCTTTGTTGATATCTTACAAGGATCAGTCATCATGCCTTCTAAGAAACTTCCTATGTTATCTGTTGAGAGCTACGATCTATGGAGATTGAGAATACAGGCTCATCTGTATTTAAAACATGAAAGAATGTGGAGAGTGGTTTCTGAAAGACCATTCAAATTTACTATTGTAAATCCCAGAATCACTGATACTGAGAGGAATGATCCCAGAGATGAATTTCCAAAGCCTGATGACTAACTTACTCCTGATGAGAGAAAGTTAGTCAATCTGGACTACATTGCTAAAGATACTTTGTATAACACTATTGATGATGGTGTTATGGGGATGATCTCTCATTGTGAAACTGCAAAGGAAATATGGGACACACTTGTTGTTATGTGTCAAGGCACAAATCATATTAAGGAAAACAAACTTTTTGTTGCTATTGGAAAGTTTGATAGCTTTGAAATGGAAGATGGTGAATCCATTGACAAACTTGAAGTCAGATTCACTAGCATTATGAATGATCTGAATGCTCTTGGAAAAAGATACCCACAGAGAGAAGTGACACTGAAAATTCTTAGAGGATTATCTAAGAAATGGGATATACATGCTGTGGTGATTGAAAACACCAAAAATATTGATTCCATGCCATACCAACAAGTTTTCTCTGGAACCGAAAGCTTATGAGTTTGTGATTGACAAGAAAACTAAGAAATCGAGACAAAGAAAGATGATTCTTCATCTAGCAAGAATGTGGCTTTCAAAGCCAAAGAGAAATCCTCAAGTCTAGAGAGTTCGAGAACTCACTTGCCAAAAAATCGGGATGAAACGGGAGGATAAGCTAGTCTTGATGGCAAGGAGGTTTGAAAGACTCAATAGCGGATATGGAAAATATAAGAAATATTACAGAATCACAGTATGAGAGAGAAACTTCGAAAGTTCGAGGACGAGATCTGAGAAAAAAGAAGGACCACAAAGCTGAAGGATCCTCATCCAAAAAGAATGACTCCAAGACCAAGGAGGAAAGTGATCAGGATGATGATGCCAACAGATGCTACAACTGTCAGAAGAAAGGCCACTTCCAATATGACCTGCCTGAAAATGAAAAGCTAAAGAAAGAAATGAGAGACAAGCCAAGAGAGACAGAAAAGATCTCCAAAGAAGAAAGCTATGATTCTTGAGGAAGAAGAACAATCTGAAGAAGGTTCCAGTTCCTCAGATGAGATTTTCTCAGATAGTGACAGTGATGATGTTTGTCTTATGGCTGTGGAGGAGGTAAACTCTTCTATCTCTGTTGTTGCTCCTACACAAGCACATGAGTTCTCAAGTTCAATCAGAATTCAAGAATTTTGACTGATGGATTCTTTTGAGAATCTTATGAAGGACTATTACGTATTACAAGAATCGCTCCATTGAAACTCAAGAGCGTAACAAGGAATTGATCACTTTGAGAATCAAAGTGGAAAGACTCTAATAATGCTGAGATCACTTCTCAATTGATGGGAACTACTGATGAACTAGATGTTCTGAAAGTACATCTCTCAGAAAAGGAGAAGGTGATAGAGATCCTGAATGGAAAATTAGAGAAATCCACTGAGGAAATTCAGCTTATCAGAACTGAGTTCAATGACCTCTTTGAGAAGCATGAAACTCTAAAGAAATGTGAGGATAGTGCGCAGAAAAAGTTAGCTCTATTGAATTCTGCATCTAAAGTAATAGATGAAATTCAGAGTTATCAAAGACCTGCAACTATAAATGATGGATTGGGATATAATCCAGGGAGAACCTCACAAGGTCTTCTGAATGCTGCTTCTAGTAGCACCAAGATTGTCTTTGTTAAACCAGTGACATCAAATCTTCTCACTAAAGAACAACCCAAGGTTTTAGACAAGGGTAAAGGACCTATGGTTTCAGAAAAACTGAAGGTTCAGGGAAGAAAGCCCAAACCTCAGGAAAAGGCAAGAAAACCTCGAACACTTCAAGAGGAAATTTTTCGGGCCAAGATTTCAAAGCCTCGTTAAGAATACCAACATGAAGAGATCTCAAGACCGAACCATCATAGGAATTTTCGGAAGAAAACACTCAAGGCGAGATATTCTCAACCCAAAAAAGACCAAGTCCTCGACATTGAAAGACCCCAATTTCAAAGATCTGAACAACCTAAACCCCACTTGCCTAAAGGTAAAGGTTTCCTGAACCCAAGTCAGCAGAGACAGAGACTGGCTGCACCAAAGCCAAGGCACTTGAACAAAAAGTCTGAACTCAAGAAGAACTCTAAGGCTCTTGTTCATGCTAAGGCTGGCACTCATACACAGGGTACTGCCAAGGCACCTAGGGTGGTGAATGTGTATGTAGATTTTTATGGAAGATAAATCAGCCACTCTAAAGTAATTAGAGTTGTTAGGCAGATTTGGGTTTCAAAAGGTACAGCTAACCTGGTAGGACCCTACACCAAATGGGTACCTAAGAACTGATCTGTTTTACTGGTGGAGGAAAAGGGCACTGAGCTGAATGAAGACAACATAGCCCTGATGAGTGGAAATGAATTGGCTCCTGCTATATGGTACCTGTACAGTGGATGTTCAAGACATATGACAGGATATAAGCAGTTACTCACTGACTATGTTGAGCAAAAAGGCCCTCAGATCACTTTTGGAGACAATTCCAAAGGACAAACTGAAGGATATGGAACTCTTGAAGTTGATTCTGTTTATATCCATGGTGTTTAATATGTATCTGGTTTAAAGCATAACTTGCTTTCTATCAGTCAATTTTGTGACAAAGGATTCAGTGTTGAGTTCTCAAAGAACTTATGTTATGTGAAAGACAATGCCTCACAGAAAATTTTACTGACTGGTACTAGAAAAGGAAATGTGTATCTTGCTGACTGGAGTTCATCTCCTAAAGATACATGTTTGGTTGCAAAAAATTTCACTGATACCAGTTGGTTGTGGCACAAAAGACTGAATCACTTAAACTTCAAAACCCTGAACAAACTTGCAAGATTAGCACTTGTGAGGGGGTTACCAAATGAAGTGTTCAGTAAAGATCATGTATGTGATGCCTGTCAGAAAGGAAAGCAAATCATAGCATCTTTCAAAAGCAAAGTAGATGTTTCTACTGACAGAATACTACAATTGTTACATATGGATCTCTTTGGTCCAGTAACACCTGTAAGCACTAATGGCAGGAAATATACACTTGTGGTAGTTGATGACTACTCTAGATACACATGGGTCATATTCTTACTCAGTAAGAAAGAGACTCAGACAAAACTGACTGAACTACTGAAGAGACTCAGTACTGAAAAGAATCTGAGTGTGGTCAAAATCAAATCAGATAAAGGAACTGAATTTATCAACCATATTATATCTGATTATTGTGCAGCAAATGGAATAACTCATGAAACATCAGCTGCAAGGACCCCACAACAAAATGGTGTTGCTGAAAGAAGAAATAGGACTCTGAAAGAAGTTGCAAGAACAATGATTGCTGAAGCTGATATTCCTAAGAGATTTTGGGCTGAAGCTATCAACACTGCATGCTACTCTCAAAACAGATCCATGCTGACCATGAATCAAGGAAAAACACCTTATGAGCTGTGGAATGAAAGGAAGCCTCTTGTTTCTTTCTTTAGTGTGTTTGGTTGCAAATGTTTCATACACAATAATGGTAAAGATCAATTGAAAACATTTGATAGCAAAACTGATGAAGGAATATTCTTAGGATATTCTGAAGTCAGTAAAGTCTTCAGAGTTTACAATTGTAGGACTCTTATTGTGGAAGAAACACCTCATGTTGTTTTTGATGAATCTGCACCATTTATAGTCAGCACATATAGATCAGGTTAGATTTTTGAAGATGCTGAAGAAATGAAGACTCAGAAGATACTGAAGAACTGAAGACTCAGTAAGTTACTGAAGACACTGAGATTCAGTAGTTACTGAAGACTCAGTAAGATACTGAATACTCAGTATAACCTGAATGTTCAGAGGCACTAAATAATATCTATCTGAATACTACTGAGAAAAACGCACATGTTCAGAAAAGTAGATATTGCCCAAAACATTCTAGTGCAGACAAAAGGAACTAAGTCTAAGTGTTGTTTAAGGTTGTCTCATTCAGAGAGATTGACCAAAAAGAGCCGTTTTGTTTGTCTACATTCACTGAAGACAAGAACCAATCAGAGGAAGACAACGTTGTACTTCACTGACACTGAAAGCGACAGGACCCTGAAATTTGTCAGAAGTACTAAGTTCCAGACTGCAAAAATTAATGATTGGCTACATGACTGTATATTTCCAAAAACATGCAAGTGAGTATTCAAACCCTAAAAATAGCCGTTCATCAAACACCAGAAGAGGAAACTCATGAAACTATCTCTTCCAAATGAAGTTTTTCAAAGAGTGACCTTGGTGAAGGTTGCCTAGAAATACCAGTGACCTTCTACATTGAAAGGTTACGGGAAATTTCAAAGCAACTCAAGAGCTCATTCGTATTCTTACAAAATTGAAGCACTCGAAAACCATAGAATTTCCCAAGTGTTTCACATTGGAGAGAGCTCATTCACTAAGCCTAGATTGATAGAAATATCCAAAGCTTAGTAGAGATATCATATCCTTTGCATTTTTTCTTATTGTAAAGGATATCCCACCCTAGTTGGAAACCAACCCAAAACCCAAACCCTTTGTTAAGGTAGTTTGTGTGTGTGTTTTGTTGGTGAGTTAGAGTTGTAATGAGTGAGTAAGCTACAGTGAGTTAGGCAGAAAACTCTAGAGAAGAAGTTAGTAAGCTACTTGTGGTAGTCTGACCACTTGTGTGTGTTTGAGTTAGTAAGCTGCAATGAGTCAACCAGAAAACTGAAGGTAGAAAAGTGAGTAAGTTACAATGAGTTAACCTGAAAGCTTTAGGAAGTGGTTAAGGAAATTCTTTGAAGATCAGAGAGGGTGGATGTAGGAGCTTGAGTCTCTGAACCACTATAATTGCTGTGTTGTTTGCTTTCTGTACTGCATAATTATCTGTTGCATGTTTTTCACTGAAAGCTGATTTTACTGATACTCAGTTGGAATCAATCCACTGAACTTGCATCAAATGATCACAGCCTTAATCACTGTTTCAATAAAAGGAAGAAAGAATTTCAGCAAATCTAAAACGAGTATAAACTTAGGGACAACCATTCCGCACACTTGAGTAGCTAGAACAGATAGTTACCAAACTGAACTAACTCTACTGAGTGTTCAGTAAGATAATTATCTGATCCAAGCTCCTCAGGATCTCTGATAAAATTCAGGATCAGTTGGGCTAATCTGAAGCTTCTGAAAACAGCTCAGGATCATTGTCTCAGTACACTTTGACTCAGGGCAATCTATGCATCTCAGGGCAAAATTATCAGGATAATCTGACCCATCTGACCTCAGTGAAAGAAAAGTTTTAAAAATCACTGAACACGTGTATTCTCCCCCCATACACGTGTGAGACTCATTAGCACCGGGACCAACATATATTCAAGATTGTATATTGGAAAGATACAAAGAAATTTCCTAACCCTAATATTGACTCAAATTTTCGCCCCCCATGAGATCTATATATAGGGGATGAATTTTTCACCCCAACATAATTCCATGTGTTGGAAAAAGTAGAAATCCACAAAGGTGGTGCAATTTTTTTTCTCTTTTCCTTTTGTTAATTATTTGAAGGAGATTCCTACCACCGGGATATCAAATAAGAACGTGGGAATACTAGAGAAGGTCGTTGGGTTTGTGCATCGATTTTCCTCCGTTGAATCCGCCAAAAGGTACGCCTTACTTAACTCCTAGAAATCCGCATGTGTAGGATTTTACGTGGTAATTTTGTACGCATGATATGTTGTTTTTATTTAATTGTTATTTGAATTAATATAGGATTAATTCATGCTAGTAATAATTAAATTAATTTAAATTTATATTTAAATTGCACCTCGAATAGATCCGGCCACCCTATTTCCCAACAACTGGTATCAGAACCTCGGTTTCGAGCTCTGTGATTTAAATTGTAATTTAAATTGTTGTTCATTAAATTTTGGAATTTGATAGTAGAATTGCTAGATCATTTTTTCAGGTATACAATTGTCATGGTAATTTAATGTTTATTTAATTCATGTCTATGATTGTATGGTTTTTTAATTCGACTCGTTTGGATTCGTTTTTCTCGTGAGAAAATCCACGAGTAGATTATGCTATTTGATTTGTTCAATGTAATATACTAGTCTAGATCATAGGTTTATTTATTTTTGTTAAATAAATTGTAATCGGAACGAAGATGGAAGTGGGGAATTGAAGACGGATACGAAACCATGGCGTGGGCAGTGTGCATCGCGCGAATGTGCTAAGGGAGGCACGTGCACGACGTGGACACCGGCGGACACGCGGACACGGGCAGGACCGATCGCGCGTTCACGAGGGCCGAAGGCCCCAGGCGTGCGCACTAGGACCGGGCGAGCGAGGATCAGGCGGACGAGCACGGTGTTGGGGAATTAATTGCCCGGATCTATTCGGGTTGAATATTTAAATACAAATTTAATTCTAACAATTATTACTAGCATGAATTAATCCTATATTAATTCAAATAATAATTCAACAACCAATCATGCATATAAACAGTTCACATAAAACCTACGCATGCGGAATTACTACGGGTTTACGTGAACTAACCTCTTGGAGTGACAACCGTTGAGAAGATTAATCCCGTTCAATCGAACACACCGAAAGACCTTCTCAAGTATTCCCTTTATCCTTGTTCAACAATCCGGTGGTAGGAACTCGCGAACAATTTAACAAAAGGAAAAATAAAATTATGTTGCACCACCTTTGTGGATTTCTAATTTTTCCAACACATGGAATTGCACTTGGGGATGAAAAATTCATCCCCTATTTATAATACTAGGTGGTGGACGATTTTTACCCTAGGAATAAGATGGGAAATTTTTTTTCTTGATCTCCAAGAAATCTTGAATATATCCAATATATTCTTTTCTCCATAATTAAAATATTCCATAAAAATCTCACCTCCTTATATTAAGGGGTTTTCGAAAATTTCACAATAAATAGGGAAGAAATAGGATCTTTGACTTTTCTTGAATTTATGGGATAATCTTGTATTTCAAGAATACATATTCCATAAAATCTTTCCAAGAAAATCTTTCTCTTTCTTCCTTTATTATTTTCAAATTTTTTTGGAAAAATAAGCAACATTAATTTATTTTATTTTAAACACATTTTTCAGTTATTGGACATTATGTTTGGGCTACTTGAGGGGCCTTTAGGAGAATTAAGATTGGACCTTCTAATGGACTTTGAATATCTAATATTGAGCCACAATATTATTCAAGCACATAAATATTAATTAATTCCACTACATCTTGTGTAAGTGTAAGTGTGTCGTTTGGTATATCATCTTGTACAGTTGGCACTGAGGTTAACCCTCTAAGCTCATTTAAGTTAATCTCACTTCTGGGCTTTCTTTCGCTCATATAGTCTTCTTCCGAAAATCTAAAGTGGGTGCTTATTACCACCTTTTGATACTCGGGACCATAGAACATACACCCTTTTGTTCCCTCGGGGTACCCTATAAACAGCCTTAATTCTGATCGAGGATCCAATTTTCCGGCTTCCTTGTCCAACACGTAGGCCGGACACCCCCAAATTCTCATGTGTCTCAAATTGGGCTTGCGACCGGTCCACAATTCTTTGGGAGTTTTGGGAACCGATTTGGATGGCACCAAGTTCAGAATATAAGCCGTTGTTTCCAAGGTATGACCCCAGAACGACTTGGGTAGATCCGTATAACTCATCATTGATCTAACCATTTCTAAAAGAGTTCTGTTTCTTCGCTCTGCAACCACGTTTTGTTGAGGGGTTCCGGGTGCAGTTAGCTGGGATACAATCCCTTCATCTGACAAGTAGTTCAAAAACTCATCGCTGAGGTACTCGCCCCCACGATCAGATCGTAGAGACTTGATACATTTTTCCCTATGATTCTCTGCTTGAGCCTTAAATTCTTTGAATTTGTCAAAGGTCTCAAATTTATGCTTCATAAGGAAAATGTAGCCGCACTTTGAGTAATCGTCAATAAAGGTGACGAAGTACTCATAACCTCCTCTTGCTTTGATTGACATTGAACCACATATGTCCGTGTGACCGATTTCTAACACTTCTTTGGCTCTATTCCCCTTGGCTCTGAATGCCCTCTTGGTCATTTTACCCTCCAAGCATGATTCGCAAGTTGGGATTGGTTCAACCCGGAGAGACTCCAATGAACCATCTTCTACCAACCTTTGAATCCTTTTTGGATTAATATGTCCCAATCTAAGATGCCATAGAAGTGTCTCGTTCACGTCTGATGAACGTTTTCTTTTATCGGAAACAGTTGATGTGTTATAGGATGCATTTCGTGAGTGGTGTGCACAGTTAATTGTATAAAGATTATTCAACAACGTTCCATGACAGATAAATTTATCATAAAGAGAAATGGTAACAATTTTATCAAAAGTAACCGAATATCCATCAAGGTAAAGTTTAAAAATCGAAATTAAATTCTTTCTAAAAGTAGGAACGTAAAGAACATCTCTTAAAATTAAAACTCTGTCTTCAAAGGACATGTGCACTTCTCCCACTGCTTCAGCTGCCACTCTCGTAGCATCGCCCAGTGTGATGAGGATCTCACTCCCACTAAGTTGTCGGGTCCGCTTGAACCCCTGTAAAGTGAAACAAACATGATCAGTGGATCCCGTATCCACCACCCATAAATGGGAGGCATACGCCGCTAAACAAGTTTCAACAACTAGTGCGTGAGAATTACCTTTCTTTCCATTTCCATTAGGATTGGAACAGGCTGACCTCCATTGTCCCGAACTTCCGCTCTCCAAATGTTTCCTCTTGTTTGACCCTTCACTCTTGATGGACGTTGAGTTCACTTGATTTAGCCTTTCTTTCTCACCCTTCTTACCACCAATTGGCCTAGAAGGAAAAGAAGACCCTTTTGTGACCAAGTGTCTTTTCTTGCGCTCCTCTTCCTCTTCGACCAATGTAAGAGCATTTACCAGATCGTTCACAGTGAAATCTAGATCTTCCAATAGGTACTCTAGATAGGGATGATCATAGCTCTTTGGCAGAGTACGGAGAATGAAATCAACCTTAGTTTTGAAATCGCATTTTTCACCCAGAATCTCAAGTTCCTCAAAGAGAACCATAACCCTAAGAACGTGCTCCCTTGCGGTCGTTCCTTCTTCCATTATAATTTTGGCCATTTCAAGCCTTATGCTTTGGATAGCCATATGGGCCGAATGTGAAAACATTTCTTCGAGATTCTGCATAATGTCTGCAGCTGATTCAAATCCTTGATGAAGGCATTTTAACAAATCAGACATATTTGCCAACATTGTGTCCTTCACCAATTGATTAGTCAACTCCCATTCACTATGTTCCATCTCGTCCCATATGCCAGTATCTTTAGTAGGTTTTTAGGGTTTTGGTGTGTCAAGCACCCATTCGGAATTTTGTGCAGTTAGAACAATCATAATTTTCCGTTTCCAAACGAAGTAGTTTTTACCAGTTAACTGATGGTCTTTAAGTATAGAATATAGCGGATTAAAAGGTTGCGACATGCTGAACTAAAATAAATAATAATTTGTATAAGCACAAACATATCACAAGGTTAGATCACATGTATCATATTAAAATCTCAAAAAAATATGAACATGCATCAGCCAACATCTTAAAACAGTTTAAATAAGCCACGTGGGGTGGGTCATTATTTAAACACATTCAAAGTGTTACAAACAAGAAACAGGTTATAAACCTTTAATATCCAGATTAATAGTTGGCTCATAACGACCAATATAAAATTGACGAGGACTTGGGGAAGTATATGCATATCAATTTTATACCTAAGTAATAACCATGATTAAATCTGAAATTATTACTTCACTTTGAACGAGCCTCGTGGGGAGGGTCATCGTCGCCACTAATAATAATCCACAATCATCCTTTCAGAATTTATTCATGTGAAATCTATCTTTTGGCCGTCCCGTGGGGGGAATTTCTCCAAAAGAATCCACAAATAAATAAATCATGGAGGTCAAAATTAATTCAATTTTATTATCCGGAATAATTAATTGATTATACATATTTAGTAATTTTCGAAGGTGAGATTTTTCAAGACATATTCTCATGCATCGCATATTTAAACACAATTTAAATAAGCACAAAATAATGCAAAATATCAAAACAAAAATTAAACACATTGGGCACATATATCCAATTGTCACGGTTAATTTTTGTCATGTCTTGATCTTGAGAAATCGTCTTCTTAGCCTTCATCGTTCGTCTCGAAAAGCTCTCACTCGACCGTCTTGAAAAATGCCTCGTCAAGCCACGTCACCACGACCAGTCGCGGGTCGGGTGCACGCTGCAGCACTGACTGGTTATGTCAATCTCGACGCGTCGTCGCGCTGGCGCCCGACATCGCCCTCGGTCTTTCGGCGGATTCTCGGCCAGGCGGCGGCCGCGTGGATCTGCAGCGCGCGTGCGTGATGCGCCTTTGCCTGCCCATGCTCGCCCTCGGCGACATCGCCCGCCCGCGGCGCCCCGAGTTCCCTTGCGGCGTCAGCGTCGCCACAGGCCTGATCCGCCTTGGCGCTCGGCTGCCGCCCTGCATCGCGTGCACTTTCCAGCGTCCGCGTTCCACGCGTTATCCTTGCACGTTTGCGCGCTGACGTGGCCTTGCTTGCGCCAATTTAGGATCCGTCTTTTTAATTCTTAGTCTCCTTATCGTTTAAATCGATTTACAATTTATTTACAAAAAAAATAAATAAACCTAGATACAGACTAGTCTATTACATTAATCAAATCAAACAAATCCTAATCTGCTTTCGTGGATTTTCTCCACGAAAGCAAAATGAATTCGAGCGAATGGGGAATTAAAAATCACGATTTATATGCATGCGTAAATATAAACATTCATCAAATACCATGACAATTGGATACCGCAAAAAAGATCTAGCAATTCTACTATCCAATTTCAAATTTAATGAAAAACAATTAAATTACAATTTAAAATTCAGAGTCCGAAACCGAGGCTCTGATACTAGTTGTTGGGGAATTAATTGTCCGGATCTATTCGGGTTGAATATTTAAATACAAATTTAATTCTAACAATTATTACTAGCATGAATTAATCCTATATTAATTCAAATAATAATTCAACAACCAATCATGCATATAAACAGTTCACATAAAACCTACGCATGCGGAATTACTACGGGTTTACGTGAACTAACCTCTTGGAGTGACAACCGCTGAGAAGATTAATCCCGTTCAATCGAACACACCGAAAGACCTTCTCAAGTATTCTCTTTATCCTTATTCAACAATCCGGTGGTAGGAACTCACAAACAATTTAACAAAAGGAAAAATAAAATTATGTTGCACCACCTTTGTGGATTTCTAATTTTTCCAACACATGGAATTGCACTTGGGGATGAAAAATTCATCCCCTATTTATAATACTAGGTGGTGGACGATTTTTACCCTAGGAATAAGATGGGAAATTTTTTTTCTTGATCTCCAAGAAATCTTGAATATATCCAATATATTCTTTTCTCCATAATTAAAATATTCCATAAAAATCCCACCTCCTTATATTAAGGGGTTTTCGAAAATTTCACAATAAATAGGGAAGAAATAGGATCTTTGACTTTTCTTGAATTTATGGGATAATCTTGTATTTCAAGAATACATATTCCATAAAATCTTTACAAGAAAATCTTTTCTCTTTCTTCCTTTATTATTTTCGAAAATTTTTGGAAAAATAAGCAACATTAATTTATTTTATTTTAAACACCTTTTTCAGTTATTGGACATTATGTTTGGACTACTTGAGGGGCCTTTAGGAGAATTAAGATTGAACCTTCTAATGGACTTTGAATATCTAATATTGAGCTACAATATTATTCAAGCCCATAAATATTAATTAATCTCACTACATAATTAATATTGCACTATCCATCTTAACCCATATTACTGTTAATATGGCTCCCGGTTATTATTTCCCGTGTTTAAGATTATCTAGCCCATTAATTAATTCAAGCCACTGAAATAGCTTTCCATTAATCAATATCTTTTGTCCTTGGTCAAGGAACGGTTCAATATTATTATCCATACCGGAAACAAATTCCACTTGCAAGATTTGGTATGATAAATCATATGAACCTCCCAAGGGGGTAAATCAAAGGAGTGTACTCGCACGCGATTCTTCGTATTAAATCTTAGCAATCGCATGTGACCAGTAATATTGCCCAAGATATAAAGTATTGAATCTCATTGATTCTCTACTCGTCATAAGTCAAAGCAATAGTTACTAACCACACACGATCCTATTTAAGGGACGAAGATTAAGAAATAACGAACCACTGAGGTCTAATTCTTCCTGGTTCAGTGCTGAAGAATTTATCCTCCTGTAGGTCCTGTTCAGTGCATCAGTCATGCACTATTGTAATCTCTTGGTCAAGACAAGCCAATAACTACAGTGTAACACGTGCTATTTTATGAACGGTTTGCAATAAATATATATAATATTCAATCATATTTAAATCAACAGTGGTAAATAATTTATTTCAGTAAATAAGTGTTTAATACATAGGTTATACAAAGTAAAAGCATACTTTCACGTATAACCCCAACACGAAAACCTAGTAATGAAGCACGTGCACAAAATAATCATAATACTAGGATAGCCGAATGGACAGATCAAAATATTTTGGGAAATGGTGAAGATCTGGTTGATACAAATATAGAAATTGATATGATTTTACAAATACATGAGAAATGTTCCAATGTTATTGACAACTTATTCGTTGCCATAATTGCTCTTACTATCACAAATAAAATCTGGATCCAGTACCTAAGTCACTAGTAGAGCCGAAAGGGCTTTTGACTAGGTAAAATAGAAAGGAGCAAAGAAGGCAGAGCTCGACTCGCTAATATTTTTTACTTTATCATACACACACACATGAATGTTATCCCTGTTGGATATATATGTGTACTTGAACGAAAAGGAAATGAAAATAACGATGTAATGAGGTACAAAGCGAGATTAGTAGATCATAGATTTTTGCAGAGACCCGATATTAATTTTATCAAATATATACTCTTGTTATATATAAAATAAAGTTTCGCTACTTAATATCTCTGGCAGTAAGTGAACTAAAATTAGAAATGCAGTTGATAAACGTTGTAACCGCATGTTTATTTGATCAATAGATGTCAATATTTATATGAAGATCCATGATGGATATAAAATTCCTCAGATGAGGAATGGTGAGAATCGTACTATGTATGACATTAAAATATGACATAAAATATGTGGGTCAAATATTCCACGATCGACTCAATTAATTCCTCCCAAGGGAGGAATAAATAAACATTGAAATATTTCCTTACGTGTTTACAAAGAAATTATTTTGGTGGTGTTTGTATTATCTCATTTTATGGTGATAATCTAAATATTGTTGGAACAAGTAAGGAAATTAAAGAAAACTAATTTAAATCTTAGAAATGAAATTTGAAATAAAACCCTGGGTGAAACCAGACGTTGTCTCAACCAGTAGATCGAACATCTCCCTGAAGGTTTAGAGAATATGAATCTTTGTATACCAATCAACTTACTTGGAGAAGGTATTGGAGAGATTTTATATTAAAATTCATCTACTTAATTAGCACAATAGTAATTGTTCGATCCCTTGAAGTGGATAAAGACAAATGTAGAACTAAAGAAGATACATATGCATGGAAGATACATATGCATGTTAGGACCAGAAGTTCCTTATCAGAGTGTCCGTAGTGCATTACTGTGTTTTAAGAACTGCTCCAAACCCGATATTGCATTTGCAATGTGTTTACTTGCAAGATTTAGTGTTTCTCCCACAAGGAGACACTGTAAAACATTAAGCACATGTTCGGTATCTCCATGATTCGCAAGATTCATATTTAAACAACATTTGTGATTCATCTAGTGGTATTATTATAAATGATATATCTTCTAACATCCTTTATGGAGACAATGCAACTTGTATTGTACAAATGAGTAATAGATATATTAGAGGGAACTTGAGAGAACACATATCCGAAAATTCTTTTACTCGTTTGTACTCCCGAAGAGTTATGAAATATCATATAAAAGACTTGGAAGATTGTTGTCTTCAGGGGGAGAGATAACTTCAAAACAATCATGAAGATGTGGTCTCAAAAGATTACTAAGTTGTACTTTTCTCAATTTTACTAAATTTCTTTCTTTAGAAATTTCTAGTGAGATTTTTAATTAGACATGAACATCACGTCGTAATGTCCAAGTGGGAGTGTTGTAAATATCCTATTATTGTGGACATTACTTATTAATGTTAATATTATTAGTGGGATTAATGTCACATGGGCTTAGGGTTGTTAGGGCTACATCCACTTCCTAGTATATATAGGTTTTATCTTTGTATGGCGAGGAGGAGATTATAGAGAAAAAAACAGAATTATAGTGAAAACCTTCCGGGCTTGGTAAGCCCAGATATAGTCCTTTCAGGTAATCCGGGTAAACAAATCAATGCTCTTGCTCTTTTCTTTACGTTTATTCTATATTTTACAACATTGTTCATGTTCTAAACAAGCAATAACAATGCAATAAATAAATCTTAGTGATTGACACATCAATCATACACATTACCATTATCATTATCATTCCCTAATCATACCAAGCGGACCCTTAATTTATCGGTCAAATCTTTTATAAATAATTAATCTAGTGTGATTTATTTTTCATGTGTGTGATTTTATGACTTCATTACATGTAGAAGTTTATCTAAGATTACATGATAATCACATGCATTCTCTTAATATTTTTTTAAAAGTCAAACGTGAGAGAAATGTTATCAAGGAGAGGGCGGATAATTTTGTGATTTTATATGATTGGAGACTTTAAAGTTGAGAAATCAAATTGAAATTGCATCATGTGATACAAAACTCTTTGATTTTTAGGACATACTACCTCCATCCTCAATTCAATTGAACATTTATCAAAAAAGGTCGCCTCAAAACTCAATTAAATATTTATGTAAATGGTAATAAATTAATTTTTTTCTCTTTTATCTATACCCTTTAAACACCTCAATATTACACCCAATGTCATTACTTTTTTAACACTCAACACTCAAGTCAATGTTATCTCATTTAATTTACACAAATGCTACTATTTTACCATTTAATCCTCAACTTTATTCCTTTTAATAATAATAAATAATTATTTTCTTAAAACATGTGTATACAATAAATGTTCAATTAAGTATGAGACTGACCATTTAATCCTCAACTTTATCCTTTTAATAATAATAAATAATTATTTTTTTAAAACTTGTGTGTACAATAAATGTTCAATTAAATATGAGACCGGGGAGTATAAAATTAGAAGAAAAAAAATACAAAAAATCATATTGGTCTTGAAGATGTATGAAAAAGACTATGTCCTTGATTGTGAGAGACACGTGGCTGGGTACATTTTCTCTACATTTCTTTTTTTTTAAACGGAATCATTACGTCAACCATATTAACTGAGAAATATACTTCCTCTTTCCACAAAAAATGTGCTAAGAAGGTTTTAACATATTATACGAATATAGTAGATTAAGTTCATTTATGAATAATATAATTGATTGTAAGTAAAGTATAACAATAACTTGAGTAATTAAGTGATTGTTGGACGATGAAGATAAAAAAAAAAATTCCATAAATGTATTTAATTTACCTTTCCGTAAAACTTGTTTTATTGTATCCCAGCATTACTTTTGGTAGATAGAGGGAGTAATATTTTATAGTGAGTCTCATGTGCATTCATTCAGTCGTCGTGCATTCATAGTGCATTTTAGAACCATGCAACTTGTTATACTGAAAGATGCAACTTGTTTACACTGAATCTTGCAACTATTTTTTCATATTAATATATAGTTGCACAGTTCAGTATATATAAGTTGCATCTTTCAATATAACAAGTTGCATTGTTCTAAAATTCACTATGAAGTCTTGTGACGCCAGATACTTTGACGCACAAGACTTAGCCATATTTTATACACTTTTTAAAAAATGGAGTAATAAGAAGAATAATGACATTTTATGTAAAAAGCTAATATATTGTAAGAATAAAATTTATGAAGGACTTTTTCTATTTTTAGGGTGTGAAATGTATTATGGGATAGACCAAAAAAATGTGAAAGGTATTTGCGGTGGGAGGGTATAATATATGTTACTAGTACTATTTATAGAATTATACTATATACCCTATATGATGGACAAACATTTTTTTGCATTTTGATGCATACATGTGACTATGTACGAGTGGTAATTAATAAATGAGAACATTTTTGCACAATATAGAGTTTGAAAGCTTGAAAAACAAAATAAAAACCACCCATTCTTTAGCTAGCTAATAAAGCTGGTGCCTCCTGTCATCCAACCATCTCCACCTATATATAAAAAAAGGCATGTTTAAATTAACTTTACCTTTTTAACATCACAAAATCCCATAAAGAAGACTTCTCTATATATATTTTTTTATAATACATCAATTGATTTTTCTGTGTATATATACAATACATATATATGAACGATAAAATAAAAGGTATGGGGTCACGAGTGGCATTCAGAAAATCAATATTAAAAAATCTAAATTATGTCATTAGATTTTACCAATTAGATAATAAACATAAGATAAGACTATTTTTACTAATTAGATAATAAACATAAGATAAGACTATATGCATTAGTGCATCGTGTAATTTTTGAAATACCAACTTTTTCACTGAAACGTGCAATTTGTTTACACTTAACGTTCAACTTATTTTCACTCACGTTTCAATGTAAAAATAAATTGCATGTTTCAGAAATACATTTGAATTGCATGATGCCTATGAGACCTAGCTACCATCAACATAATTAAAGAAAAAATCAAAGTGATGTCATCATTCAATTTTGAAAATAAAAACTACAAAAAAAGGAAATATATAACTCAAAACCAATACTAGTAGTTTTTTTTTTTTTTCCACTTTTCCTTTTTCAACTTCCTTTTGAACTGTCATCTAATTCAAACAAAGAAATACTAAATAACAAGCAAAGAAATACAATATAAAAAAAAAAAAAAAGTAAAATTGAAAAGCAATCGATTTTCACAAATTATAGATCATGTATAATAAATAGAAAAGGAGTATAATTAGGATTAATACCAGTGAAAATCCCATCTGGGTCGGACTTTGGACATGCGATTATGTCCATAGGGATAATCCGTTTCAGCCCTCTTAGCATTGCGAAAGGCGCAACAGCCGATGGAGTAAATTCCAATTAGGACTATGACCATCACGATGTTTAGTACCGAGAGTTTGTGCCAGTCCCGGCGGACGTCCTCCAGCACCCCCGCCTTGCACGACTCGCACTCGTAGCACAGCACCGTCGCCGCGTTGTTCCACCGGTAGCAGTCCGCCTCCTGCGCCACCGCACCCACCCCGTAGTTGCACGATGTCGGCGGCTTGCAGCACCCCGACTGCATGCACCACACAAAAATTAATTACAAATTTTTTAAACAAAATTAATACTGTTGAAATTAAACAAAATATATATTTTTTAAATTGCAATAGAATCACATCGATCGATACTGGCAAGTGCAATTAGGCATATATGCATGCTGCTCTTAGTCAGAAACTAACTATATTCTTTTCGCACTAACAAGTACTGGCGGAAAAGATGGGTGAAACTTGCTAAAGAATCGATACCCAATCTCCTACTCATCATATTGAATTACTGATATTATATACTCCCACTGTCCCACGCTCGTTTGAACATTCACTATTTAATTCGTGTTTTAGCGAGTGAGTTATTTATTAATATTTGAAATGATAAAAAGAGATTTTAAAAGTTTATATGATAGTCTTCTCCATCATTTATCCTACCATTCCTTAAAAGTCATTTTATCACTTCATACACTATAAACAACTTCATTTCAATAAAACACGAGCCAAAAAGTTAAATGTTCAATCGAAATTGGGATGGAGGGAGTAATATATATATATATATATATATATATAGACAAAGTCTAGTATGAAAATTTTCATACATGAAAAAACTTTAATTTACAACCAAATTTTTGTAATTGGTGAAGGTAAGACAAAAATTGACCTGTTCAAATGGTTCACTTTCCAAGTGGTTCATAGTTCACCCGGTCCTAATATGTCATAATTTAGGGTTCATTATTTAGTATTTAGGAAGTAGATGGTTGATTTAGGGCAATTTTATAGATTTTTATACATGAAAATTTTCACACTAGACCTACTATATATATATATATATATATATATATATATATATATATATATATATATATATATATATATATATATAGCACCATATGTATTAATTAATCCAAAAAAAAAGCAAAGTATTGTGTGCACCATTTTCCCTCGTACACCATTATTACTATTGTTAGTAATGATCATCATTTTACAATTAAAGTGGTGAAAATGATGCACACAATACATTCTTCAAAAAAAATTCTTCGTTAAATTTTTTTATAGTACAAAATTCATACCATAACACTTATGAAATGATATTATTATTTATATAATTTAATATCAATAGCATTTAATGCTATGATATTAGTTAATTTATAAGTATGATGACATAAATTTCATGCTATGAAACGTGTTCACGGTATCTACTCTTAATGAAATTAAATTAAAGCTAACAGACAACAAAATTATCTTTATTTTTTTTAATTACCATTAATTTAAGCTTGACCTTTTTCATGTATAAATTAAAAATAGTGGCATGGATGAAGTTTTCAGTGACCACAGTAGCACTCATACATTAATTAACCCAAAAGCATGCACTCACTACAAACTTTAGCATTCTTTATATATATAAGTTGAATAAAAGTGACGCATTACTTTTTCAAAATAATAAAAACATACTACTACACTAGTTCTCCAATAAACATTCAAATTAAAGTGCATTGCCAAACTCACCCCAATTCTCAACAAAAATGAATCCAATTCAATTTCATCATACCTTAAATTAATTTAACCATATATAAACGATCATAACAAACTATTTCATTAATTAAAAAAATTGGCATACATGCATTACCTGAATAGGGGTCATATCTTTAGTCAAATAATCAAAAGGAGTCCAAAGAACAATGTTGTCACAAGTCTTAGAGCCCAAAATACAGCTCCTAATAGTCATCCAATACCTAGGCTCCAAAACCCTCTTCTTCAACCACGCCGAATACTTGTCCAAATGATACTCCCTATACATCCTCCCTTGCACACTCGTCCCTCCTCCGGGGCCCGTCACGACGAACCCGAATAGCGTGAGCCCCATGAGGGCCCCAATGAGGAGAAGCATGATCACAAGGTACACCCACAGGGCCCACGCCACGTGGAAGCACGCCCCGATGAACCCCGCCAGGGATATAATCAGGACCACAAATCCGATCACCAGAAGCGGCGTCTGGAGGAAGCTTTCGCACGTCGTGCTGCTTCTTGTCATCCATAGTCCGGCCCCTATTATGGGAATGGATGCTAGGAGAGTGAAGAGGTTGAGAAACCCTATCACCGTGTTGCTGAATCTATACATAGTATGTGTGTTTTGTAGTGTGTATTTGAGGGGTTAGTTTAGGGTTTGAGGGTTTGGTTGATCTTCATCAGCTTTATGTTTGTGATAATACTTTGGTGGTGAAATGTGGAAATATTATAACTAGGTATATAAAGTGAGTTGCTTTAGTACATTGGAATAAGATATTGGGAGTGTGCTTGCTTTTAATCGAGTGATGCTTCATATCATCCACCAAATGCCCACTTCTTAGAGACTAAGGAAACACTTTATGTTTTTTTCTTGGAATTACCCAAAGGTGCTCTATCAAAAATGAGTGAAGTGAACTTGAACTGATTGTGATTTCTACATGAGGGATATAATATAATCATCCTCATTAAGTAATCATTCTATCTATTATTGTATTTAATTTTAATTGATACTCCCTCCGTCCTAACATTCTTGAGCAACTTGGTTTTATTTTTGGACGTCCCAACGTTACTTGAACACTCTCAAAATGGAAACAAATATAATATGTATACACTCACAACACCCTTATTTTATTCCACTCAAACCCACTTTAACCCACTTTCCTTGGTTTGCGGTTCAATTCTAGTGTTCAAGTCATTGCGGGACGGAGGGAGTATATGATTATTTTTAGGCTAAGTCTTATATATATTAGGTGTACGTGCACATACAATTAATTTAGAAACATGCAATTTGTTATACTGAAAGATGCAATTTGTTTATATTTAATCATGCAACTATTAATGTAGAAAAATAGTAGCACGATTCAGTATAAATAAATTACATTTTTTAGTATAACAAGTTATATATTTTTAAAATAGATTATGAGTGTACAATGCACCTGGATGCACATGAGATTCACCCTTATTTTTATAATTCGCTGCTGTCACTATACATGTGACCATAATCATAGTTAGTTTTAACTACCAATATTTGTGATTGTTTAATTGGCTAGCTAGATTGAAACAAGTTGCAAATTTAATATATATATATATATATATATATATATATATATATATATATATATATATATTAGCCCTAATTTTTGTATACACGTACTACTAGCTAGAACCTGTGAGCAGAAAGAGAAATCAAAAGCATAACATTTTCTAATCTTTTCTTTTAACATTATCAAATTAGCTATTGAAACATATATATTCCCCAACTCACACTAGGATATGAGTTTTTCTTTAACTAACTGTGTATTCAATTTTATATTCAATCACAATTTTGAGGGAATGTGATCACTTATTTCATAATTGGTGTTTCATTTTATATTTCATAATATGTATGGATGATACGTGGAATAATAAATAATATCCAACGAACCACCATACTTTGGGTTTATGCGTTAAAGATTCAATTAAAAGATGAAACACTAATGAAATATAAAAAATGAAACAGGGGAATCGAACCGAATTTTGAGTCATCGCATGCGTAATTTTTTATTTTATTTTAAAGTTACCGATCTCCTCTTGCTAAAATTAAAAAAATAGACTAATGATTAATGTATGGCCGATTCATCATTATTACTTGATTGGATTGGTCCGTTTGGGTATGAGATATACTACTCGTCCAAAATTATTTTCACTATTACCTTTTTTTCTCGTGTTTTAGAGCAAATAATTTATTTATTAATATTTAAAATGATAAAATATTTTTTAAGGAATATGATAGATCAAACTCTCCTCTATTATACGTTTTTCTAAAAATTAATTTATTATTTTAAATATTAATAAATAACTCGCTCGTTAAAATATAAAAAAATAATAAATAAATAAAAAAGAGTTTACAGAGAGGAGTAATAGGTTTTGCAACAAGTTATATACAATTTCGTGCTAACATAAATATTTCATAATATTTTTCAATTATTTTACGATTAAAATTTCATTGTTATCTCACACATCATCTCTGGCTTCTTCTACATAATTCAAAAATCATCATATCACAATTATTTCAAATTGCAAAAAGAATTTTCAGCAAATCGAAAAAGATATATCCTTGTTGCGGTAGAATAAAGGTATCAAGTTGGCAAGGTTAGAGGATGAAGGCAAGTAAAGAACAGAGGACAATTTGGTCAATAAATTCTTATAAGTGGAGCCCAATTTTGCTTATTTACAAAGCATCATCCCAACATAAATTAGGTCTTAGTCATGACAAAGTATAGGGTGAACAAGTTTCACGGTAAAATTAGTTAAGAAGTGTGACTTATATTATTAAAGAGTGTGATTTTTTACTATAAAGGGTATGATTTTTTATTATAAAAAGTATTACTCATAAAAGTGAAGTGTGTGACTTATATTATAGTAGAGGGTATCGTAGTGATAACTGAAGGATGTGACTTATAATAATAAAGGATGTGATATATTATTAAAGAGTATGTCTAAACAAAAAATCAATTTCACGGTGAACAAGTTTCACGGCATACTCCTTAGCAATTCTTTCTTTAATAACCAAGTATTTTATCTACTGCCGAGGATTATTTAAACAACTATACTGCACTTTGAGTGATCTCAATTTTAAAACAATCATAAAGTTCGGCAGGCCTTTTCTTCCATTATGATGCCTTTAGTTTCATATTTTCTTTTAAAAACATTTAAATTTTACGTACCATTCTTTCTTTTTGTTTAACTCCTATATATACTGCCCTAATAAGTCTGGAAATTGTAAGAAAAATACTGACGGATACGAAATTTTGAATCAACTTATTTATTAATAGTTACAAAATAAAGTACATATATAATCAAAATTATACACTATAGATAGCTAATTGAATTGGACAATAAATGTGTTACAGAGCATTTAATATGAAGATATAAATGATGAGAAATTTGACAATAATGTAGTTGTCTTGCAATCAATTCGAATTTTTTTTATGATTTAAATGCCTCTATTTATAAGACTACTTTTATTGATTTTTTTAAAAAAAAGACTACTTTTATTACCCCATCGAATATGGCCAACCCGACTATATTAAAAAAAAATGTGTGTAACATGGTGACATTGGGCAGTTGACCACCTAGTGTCACCTCCATCGATCGATCACCCTCGTCCAGAAACAACAAGTGGTACTTCTTGATTGGTCCTTATAATTTTTTTTTGGATATAATTAGATTTGTAAATATATATTGAAGAGAATACGTATACTAAAAAAAAAAAAAAAATAATCAAAATTAGTTAAAAAAAATCCTCTACAAATAGAGTTCAATATCGAAATATTTTGAAAACACAAAGTAAATATCTCTCTTTTCTCTTCCAATTTTTTTCCCTATTATAATTACTGATTTAGAATGTCAAATTATTTTTATATATTTTTTGCACATTTAAATATAACAAAAATCGATTATACATAATACGTGTTTAAAAAATAATAAGAAAAAAATTATATTAGAAGGTTGAGTTGGATGAGTGTCAGCGATAAATATTGTCTAATACAATTTTGGAGAGTGGATCTCACTTGTTGCCTAGCTAACTACTCAATGTGCATTAAATGTTTGTAACCGTTTAATGCTAAAGATCTCGGATATCAAGTCTTTAGATTAAATCATGACTCAATGTGCATTAAATGTTTGTAACTTCGTTTAATGCTAAAATTCTTGGATATCAAGTCTTTAGATTTGTCGCAGCTCACCTTGCTCGCTGGGTGAAAACTAGACAAATCATGTGATCTCCGTTGCATTTCTCACGATCATTCGAGGAAATAGGTATCTAAGAGCATTTTACCATGATTTGTGCCAATATTGTAGTCATTTTTTTAGGAAGATATTTTACTCTACAACTCATGCAGCGTTTTATCACATCTAAATTTAGGTGTGTTTTTCTTAGCGACCTAGATCCTTATCTTGGTTATTTACATACCGCTTGAAGGTTGAGCTTGCCCCTCAAGGTACATGTCTCCGTGAGCTCGTCCTTTGGTAGGAAAAGCTCATCGTGAGAGAACTTCAAGGCCGAAAAACAGTTTCTAGGTATCTTAGAGGTGGACTTTCAACTTGTCATTTCACGGAGTTGGGCCTAAACCTAAATAATGTTAATGGGCCTTGGGGCCCCGATTAATATGGACACAACACACACAAAAAGTGCAAATGTTAAATGCGTATGTCAACTATTTTGTACCACTTAGTAAATTATAATCCTGAAATATATCTATTAGTAAGTTTTTTGAAAATTGCATGTATTGAACTATTGATACTAAATTCATAATTATCGATAAGAAAAAAAAAATTGAGCTTGGCCAATAAGCATTACAAAATAATTTAAGCACATTTGTGTGTGGATAAGATCTAGCCCGGCTTTAGCTTGGGCTCAATAATCTAAGAGGGTGTTTGGCACAGCTTATAAGCTCTTTAAAACAGTTTATAAGTTGTTTAAGAGCTTATAAGTTCATTAATTTTGTTTGATAAAATAACATGTCTAACATCTTATAAGATCTAAAAATAAGTTTTTTAGAGCATATAAGCTCCAAAAAAATAAGTTGGGATATCCCAACTTATTTTACAAAAATTAAATAAGTTCTATCATATCTCAAAACATCCCGAAGCCCAAACTCGCCCGAATTAAATCAACCGGCCCGTTTTTGTTTTCCCAAAAAAAAAAATATTGGAAAAAAAAATATTTTTTGAAAAAAAATTTCTGGGAAAATATATTTATTTTCGAAAAAAATTATTTTCTGGATGTTTTTTTCAATATTTTCGATTTTTTTTGGAAAAAAATATTTATTTTCAAAAAAATTATTTTCTGGAAAAAAAAATTTATTAAAAAAATCGAATTTTTTTTTTGGAAAAATATATTTATTTTTGAAAAAATATATTATTAAAAAAATTGAAAAATTTATATTAATTTTAAAATTAAAAATAGTTTTTTAAAATTACTATTAAAGAACTTATAAGTTTTATTAGCCAAACACTTTAATAACTTATAAGTTCTTAAAAATTATATCTTATAAAACTCCTCAAAAACAACTTAAAAGATGTTAGAAAACATAAAATATTTAAAATAAAAAAAAAAAGCGAAAAAAGAAGAGTAGAGCATAAGCACAGAAAATCAAATTTGAAGTCGACAATTAAGTTGACTTGAGTATGTATACATTAGTTACTCCTAGTCCCTCCTTATATAGATTGATTGGATTTTTATAAAAAATAATATTGAAAGATAACGTAAACAAATAAAATTTCTAGTATATTACATAAGTGTTATACTTTCCAACATGATGAATATATAAGATTATACTAATAAATAAATATTTATATATATATATATATGGAATGGAGAAGAATATTACTGTTCTTTTGGTTGGGTGGTATTGGTATTAATTAAAGCAATTAATATATTAAATCAATTAATTATATATACTTATAAATTTACAAAAAAAATGTGTGTAATTATTTCACCAAAGAGTTTTTGTGTGGAGGAAAATATAATACTATTTTTTAAGTGATACTTTTTTACTTGACAATAATGCTTAATTTTCATTTGAATTCATTACTTTTATAGTTCTGTTTACTTTAAAGTGTATTTATAAAAAAATCACTTGAAACGTATGATCTCGTGGCTGATCAGCTAAAAAAAAAAAGACTAAAATAAAACCAATCATTAAGTGTAGATAGTACCAGATAGTGCTTGCAATAATTTAAAAGGACAAATAATACCAATCTTTAATGTGAAGATAATGGTAATTAAATATATATATATATATATATATATATATATAATATTTTCATCCAAACTGAAAGAAAGAAAGATATTACTGTAACAGGCCAAACTGGAAATCCATTACCAAACTAGAAAGAAATGGGCCATTTAAGATGGGCCTAAGAAAAACAAAAGCATGCCCTTAGCACAAATTCTTTTAAAAATATTACAATGCAGCCCTTTAAAAAGAGTGTGATTTTCGAATCCGCATATTTGAATGCCACTTTACGAATCTGTAAATTGTAAAATAAAATAAATTAATAGACTAGTGAATCTGAAACGTGAATCCAGCTAAATAATTAAATATGATCATGTTATTAAGTATTAGATGTCTAATTTAATTGAACTTTAATGCAACTAAATTGACAATATGACATTCGTTTTTTATTGAATTCATCATTATAACTTATATATTGAAATGATATTATTTTAATTGTTGTTTAGTTACTTAATTAGATTAAATTATTAAATATTGTTAAGTTTTGAGTGTGAAAAAAATGTGTATTACATACAACCAGGTGGCTTAGCCCACCTGACCACTGAACTTCTCATTTGAGTGGGAGACCCAGATTCGATTCCCTCTAGGAACGAATTTGGAGTTATGGGAGTTGTAAGGTGGATTGCCGATTTCTTGGAGTATTTGAGTGCTTGGTTTACTAACTACTAACAACTAACATCTAACTTTGTCCGATCAAAAAAAAAAGTGTATTACATACATTTTAATTTTACAAATTTTTAATATATAAGTGTTGACAAATTCTCATGTGCAATTTGCACTAATTTTGATTTGATGCAATTGGATTTCAATTCAGTTTTTTTTTACCGGGCCCGGGTGGTTCGTGGGTCATTGTTCACTCCGCCCGAGTGGTTTATGGTTCACCCGGCCCGAATAGGAGGTGATTTAGGGTTAATTATTTACTGTTTAGGGTGTAGATGATTCATCAATATTAAAATTGAATTCAATTAAGTGTTACTCATAAATATTATATATAATAAAATATAAATAAAAAGAAGTATTTTTTTTATCGAATCACGCCTATATTTTTTTTTAACACGTATTCCGTATTAAATATTGCTTGGGTCCCATCGTATTGCTTGGGTCCCGCATCTGTGCAACATAGGCAAAGCATGCCATTAAAAAAAAAATGTGTTTTTATAAAATGAAATCTACTAATTAATAATTATCATCCTGTCGATTTTTTTTAAGTTAATATTTTTAAAAACTGATTTACTGAAATACAAAATACCTAGCAAATTTCCTCCGCACGAAACTTTTTGAAATATCCTTGACGCAATTTGTGGCACCAAACAAGTTTCTTTTCCCCAAACAGGCCTAGTTAAAAAGATAAGTCCAGGCTGAAATTTGTTCATTTTGATAAATTTATACTTATAAATTAATATTATAACACTTATCAAATATTAAATTTATAAATTAATATATATAACATTTATCATAGTATTAAATGCTATAAATATTAATTTATAAAAAATAATTTATCAACTTTTAAGTATAATAATATCAATTTTATATTATAAGCAAAATTTACTAGAAAAATTGTATAAAATTTGATTAGAAAAATAAAATACCGGTAATAATGTGTAATTTACTTACAAGTAACTTACTGTAGCATCGTCAGTTGTTTGAAACTACTGTTTTGACCTTCAGTGAAATAAATAGTTGCATGTAATAATTTAAATACATATTGACAAGTTAAATCTTATAATCTGAAATTGAATTACTGTTACGAATCTTGGACCAAAATCTCATATGTATAAGGTAAAAACTTGGATGATTGTATAGCGTAATTTATGTAGAATTAGTTTAAATTAGAGAGTTTTATTTCTCGAGGGTCAGGGCCCAGGTCAGGGCTATTTCGATCCGCAACTCCCCAGATTCTTCTTCTCGCTTTCTCTCTCGATCTGCGTTCTACTAGATTTTTTTCATGATGTCTTTGTTTTTTTCTTCTTATCTTATCTTGTTCTTTTTTTTTTTTTTTCTCTTCCTTATTCAAATTAAATCCATATTCTTATATCTTTTTACGCTTTTTTTCATCCTCCAAATTCAAGGTCCTTACGTTTCTTATTCCTCTTGATTTTCTAGCCTTGATCTTTTTAGATCATCCTTCGCACTCTTCTTACGTTGTTCTTTAAATCTGTAATTGTGGACCATTAAATCTGTGAATCGTGGGGTGAAGATTTTTTTTTTTTTGATTTTTTGTTCATGTAGTAACACATTTTTATTCATATAGTAACACTTTTATGTTCATGTAGTAACACATTAGCGTTGTTCTTTAAATTTGTAATTTTGGGCGAGGATTTTTTTTTTTTTTTTTCTTGGTTTTTGTTCATGTGTATATCGTTTTTTTCATAGAATAACTTTTTTGTTCATTTAGTAACACATGTTTTTAGTAATATGTAACATTGTATATATGTCATCGTAATACTATGTGAATACGCATGTGTTACCATATGAACAATAATGTGTTACCTTGTGACTCATGTGTTACCTTATGAACATTCATGTATTCGTTATATTTTAATCGTGTTACGTAAGATATGATGTATTTTTTCGATTATAACATGTAGTAATATTTGATAATGATATCCTTGCATGTAGTAACTTGCGACCAAATACACTAATAATAGACAAGAACCATTAAAAATAACACAATTTGATAATGATATCCTTACATAAATATATAACAGATCATGACGCCCGACCGCCCATTGACCCGTGAATTTTGACAATTTTGCATAAATTATGATTTATTGCACATATTAATAGGGTCGATATTTCAAAAACTCCCTCTAGGTGTAATATACGGACAGTGGTCGGTTTTGATATATATATATATACTAAGCTCGATTGTAAATTTTTGTGGAGTTCAACACAAGCATAAAATATTTTACCAAAATACAAAATATTTTATGTTGATATTGGGTTTCATAAGAAAATCAATCTCCATATCGTGACATTATATACTTATCACATTTAAATTAAGAAAGTAGGGAAAAAAAATGAAAATTCATTCCAACAAATTGTGGAAGATTAATTTAAGTACAACCTACGTACATATGAACTCAATGCATTGGCTCCTTATAAAGTCTTATTACAACAACACAAGTAATTTGAGTAAAAGTCGAGCTGAATAAATGAGCTCTATAATACAAACTAGTAAATTAATATTAATTATAAAAAAATTGATACGAGAGGTATTAATTAATTAAGTAGGTACAATTGACAATTTTTTATTGGCTAAAAAGTGCCTAAAGAGAGTCAAAAAGTTTGGGCCTAGTCAACGGAACTTCATGTCCAGCCCTCGAACTGTTACATAAGTCAGCCCATCATACACTTGGCTCCATCCACCCACCTGATTATTTTTATGAAATTATCACAATTAATATTCGAATATAAATACACATATTTAATTCGTTAATTACTAATTTTAAAAACAAATATATTCACCTTTTTGTTGTCATACCAAGCATACCAACTGGTATTAACCTGTAGGTTTAGAGCGTTGATGGAATATCGAGTTGCAGTAAGTGGCAATACAGCATCAGTGTCCCCACTGTGAATTAATTTTCAAAAAATAAATAAAATTAATCTCAGTTTAATTTACAAACATATTTTTTCATATACATATTTGTATCAATTTGTTAGTTTATATAATTCAATAAGTTAATTAGTTTTACCTGAATACCCATATTCTGAGGCCAGCATTTATAAGTTGTTTATAAATTGGGAGCATGGATCTTGGTGAATCTCTCCATCCACCCCGAATAGCTTCGCTGTTAAATTACATAAAATAATATCAGTATTAATTAATTCCATTTTATAATAGTATAATCCTACGGTAATTTTATCGGACGGTCCTCAATTTTGGTCACAATCACAGTTTGTACACAATTCTTATTGGAACCAATGATTCACATGATGAATTGTACCCAGTGACGGATCCAGGATTTAAACTTTGGGAGGGGGCAGAGTACTCTAAACTCGTGTTTTAAGTCTAACTAATATGTATCAACACTTAAATATTGATGTAAATATAAATTCAAACAAGAAACAAAAAATACATATTAATATAACTATATACGTGTGGACATATATATACGTAGTCTTCAAAAATCTAGAGGCGTGACCCCCACTTGTCCCCCCCACCCACCCCGATCCATAGTTGATTGTACCAAAATACCGACGCGTATTATATACCATACCGAAATTCTTGATATTTAAAAATTCATATCACTATACTGTACAGAAATTCGGCATTACCAAAGACTTTGACAAATGAATAATACTTACGTATTTCAAATTTGATCTCTTATTTTTGAATTGTATCTTTATATACAATCTCATCTTTGTAATCAATCTTGCCCCCAAACTTTTTTTTTGTCAATGTATATATATAAATTCATGTGTATAATTATATCAATATGTGTATTTATTCTCATTGTTTAGCTACATATGTATATATGTATAAAATTTTATCACTATATAAGTGTTAATATTTATTAATTAGACTTAAAACACGTTTTTTTTTTGTATACCCCCCTCAAAATTTGTTTCTGGATCCTCCAATTGACCGTAATACCATTTTTTTTGAAAATACCAACTCTTTTGATATGCGAAATACGGAATTTTTAAAATATGCATCTTTTCTTACATATCAAATTGTATACCAAAAATTTCAAATTTTTAGGTTCGATAATTAATTATACGGTATACCAAAATTTCGATATTTTTCCACTCCTAGTTGTGATTCAAATTAATTTTTCGAAACATTTGAACAACCTCTACTCCTGATTAGTATTAATGATCTTAATTAGTTATGATTATTTCTTCGTTTTAGCATGATTTTTTTATATAAATTAAAGATGTATGTATGTTTATATATATATGTAGGTACCTGCAAGTAACCCAAGGATAGGGGATGCCTGTAACATTTGCATGAAGGGCCTTTTTGCACCTCTGGCTTTTTGCATATACATTTTTTGTGTACTTCACCACGCACTCATCATTACCTCTAAATCTCAAGGCTAAAATTAACACTCCAAAAAAAATAATAAATTAAATTAACACCCCCAAAAAGTAATAAATTAAATTAACACTATAAATCTATAAGTGTAAGATAAAATAAAAAGTAAATTATTTTATTTTAATTTGACATACCAATGGCAACGTTTTTTTTACTCAAGGTCCCAAATTGGTCACAGGGATCACTATATATATGGCATAAGGATTAATGTTGCCAAACTCGAGACAAGGCGGTAGACAGGGCTTTGTAGCAATCGTCCGGCCGGGAACAAAAAGCGGTCGAATGCACCGATTAGTTCAGCGTGGCGTCGTTGTAGCACCTATAAGACCATGGTTCCACCAGAACTCAAATGTGCCAATGTTGTCATGAACATCATCAATCAGAGGATTTCCCAGCTGCATTCTCACAACAATTAATTATATCTTACTCAATTTTTTAGTCCGGTAACTTTTAGGCGATTTCCATTTTTTAGTACTATAACTTTTTATTTTTTTTGATTTAGTCCTAAATGTAATAGATTTGATTCTTTTTTTTGTGGAATTTTAAAATATTGCGAAATAAACATATACTTACATTCTGTTCAAAATTGAGGTTTTTTTAATTTTCTGCGACCTCCACAAGTGGGATGTCATGTAACCAAAAAGATCAATTTTAAAGTGTCGCGTGAGGTGCATTTGCTTATTCGGCGTAGATTTTAAAATTTTCGATAAAAAATGAAAATTGGCAGCGCATTCCAGACTAAAAAAAAAAAAAATAAAAGTTCCGAATTAAAAATAAAATCGTCCCAAAATTATAAATAAAATTGATATTTTATCCAACTTGTACATACTCTATCTGGTATGTAGCACATGGTCTATATTGATATATAATTTTGAATTAATGTAAAGCTGACTTTTGAATGTAACATCTGAAAATAGTTTTCAAAAGAATTCTCATCTTACCAAGAAACCTTTGAAGTTGATAGCAGGGGTTAGTGACGCCTTTATTGCGATCAACAATAATTTTTTAGATAATTGGGGAATATAATGACCTAAAAATAAAATTCAAATTAAACATATAAAATATATAATCAGTCTTTAATTTGAGTTATAAATTAGTTAACTAATTACCTGCATAGCTTTCACCAGCAATATAGAATGTCCTGTACTTGAACTGAGGAACCTTTCAAACCACCTTGTTAGGAATTTGTAGGCATCTTTGCCGGTTCTTTTGTCGCCGGTTATTTGATCCGACGACGTATTTGAACTCTGAAAAACCCACCCCAGCCGGTGAGTCCAGAAACAGAAGATTGGCCTCTGTAATTGCACCAACCAATTTGAGTACAAAACATACATACAACTTCAAATAAAAGGATAGGAATGGCCTTTCAAAAAAAAAAAAAAGGACAGGAATGTCATACTATTACTACCTTTTTCTATCTTATTTTAGGCATAGGTGAACAAATTCGATGAAACTGGTTTAGAAGTGTGACTTATATTATTAAAGATTGTGATTTTCTTATAAATGGTATTACTCATAAAAGTGAAAGATGTGAAGCATTTATAAACGAGAAAATATCGTAATGATAAGCGAAAGGTGTGAAACATATTCTTAAAAAGCTAGTATCTTATATAAAAAAAAAAAAAAAAACTAGGTTTACTAGGTTGAACAATTTCACAACATACCAACTCCTTATTTTATCTATTTCACAAACCAATTTTCTTATCAATTTGGGTATCAAAAAGACTCTTATACCCTTTTTATTTATTACAAGAAGATGATCACTATTAATAGGGCATTGTAGGAAGTAATTGAGTTAAATTATACATTGGTATAAACAAAGTAACAGATAATTAAAGAAAACTATTTTGCATAAAATGGGACAGTAAATAAGGAATGTGCGTATTATCACCGCAGTATAATTGACCTAATGTAACACTTTTATAAAAATTATTTTATGTAACACATTTGTATAAGCTACAACATAAGTAACATAATGTAATATACTGGCTTAATTTACCTTTGTTGTTCAAGAATAGGGACTCAGGCACAACGTTTGGCCATCGGGCCGAACGCGAAACAGGCCTACTTCCTCCGATGCGCCATAAGCTATGGAAGAGCAGCCCGGACCTCCATTAAGCCACAAAACAAGTGGTTTTGATTCCGGGCTTCTTGCTTGCCTCGATCAACCAATAGAATAGGGCCCGGTCCGCCTTCTCATCAACGGTAACATAGCCCGAATATTGTGAGAATTTGGCATTTGGTGGTTGTCCGGGCAATTTGATGATCCTATCTCTCTCTTGTTGTTTAGGGTATGTGAGGTCAGCTGAAGTGGCAATAAGGAACAGGCACAGTAGTAAAGAGACGACGATGGGCCCGAAAAACCTAGGAAAGGAAAAGGGAAAGCCCTTGTCTCATTGTCACTATGTAGCTTGATCTTATTGTGCTTGGTTTTTTGGCCAATTTTAAAGAACAAAATCATGGGTTGTAATTAACTTTTGGTGCAAGTTAAGAAAGTTTTGTAATATCCTAATATGGGATAATGCATGTGATGTGAGCATTAATGGTGCATTAGCAAGCAAATCTTGATCCATGCCAACTATTTGTTTGATCCAACATAGATCTAAGAAAATTGAAAAAATAAAAGTGTATGTTGACCTAAGATTATGGGTTTCTTAACAAATTAACAATACTGCAGCTTAGATTTATATTCAAGCGGCCCACCTAGTCACTAGGCTCGCCATTTGAGTGGGAGGCTGGGTTCGATACCCTTTGGAACAAATTTGGAGTTATAGGAGTTATAAGGTTGGATTGGTGATTTAGAGTGGAGTATTTGGGTGCTTGATGTATGTCTACTTCAACTAACAACTAACTTTGTCGATAAAAAAAAAAAAAAATTATATGCAAGCGAATGGAATGTATTCCAAGGATGTAATTAATAATTCAAAAACAATTTGTTGAGTGCAGTATCTACCGTTAATTGAAGAATACATGAATTGACTGATCTTCCCTCGCCTCCATGAATAATGGGCAAAGTTAATTATTTTCTTGAATTATTTAGAGAAGACTTTGTGTTACATTACTTCAACATCACACCAATATATATATAGTCACCAATTGGGATGCGCTAATCAACATGTATAATAGGTATATAGTTCCGTTGGCTGAATCTTGATCGTTTATAATGTCAATAAAAAATTAATTATTCAACTTTACCGGCTTGCACAATAATAATAATAATAATAATATGTAGAAATAACACTCATGTGAACCGATTCACATTATGAACCCTAATTCAATATGATTATTTTTTGATGGATGGGTTTTTTGAATTCTTAATACAAAACTTCTCGAAAAAATGTCCTGGAATAGTAAAGGTGACATCAATTAAGAACGGATGGAGTATAATGTATTTGTGCAAGAAAAATAATGGATAAAGAAAGAAGTAGACATTCTGAAAATCTCGGGACCATAAATTTAGCTAGTATTGAAATCAAAATATTACTGTACGTAATATAATTCTATATGTTCATAAATAAAACAAAAATTGATAAAAAAATAAA